>JADQWA010001119.1:0-13443 GCA_018344505.1 Nebria ingens riversi
ACTTCGTAAAAGAAAGTAAAAACAACCCTTCGTCCTATGTCCATTGCATTGTTTCTTTTTGAAATAATATATATTGCAGATGATTGATTATTGTTGACTAACAAAAAGGGGCCATCAGAAATGGAATTGCATAGTTATTTTATTATTCAAGTTTTACACTAAGTTAACATTGGATAAAATGTTTAATGTTTAAAAATCCAAAGATGGCATCATAGATAATTTAAAATAGTAACGTATTTCATATAATATGTATTTATCTTATTCTGGAATCACTATAATCTTGTTTAAATCATTATAATTGATGTTTAAATAAATATAAACAACTAGAAAATTATATACAATATTTAAAATTAGGCATCTGTCTTATACATACAATTAGTACGGTAAATAGATGATTTAATAATGTGAGGTATGTTACAATTTGGTTGCAGAGGATCCATATATAGGTAGATATAGGTGAGCGAAATTAAATCTTTCGGCGTAAATCATCTAAAATACTAATATTAATAAAAGCCTACATTCAATATATATATATATATATATATATATATATATATATATATATATATATATATATATATATATATATCTGTATATGTAGGTATATTTATTTAATTATTTATTTAAATATTTGGTCTTGTGTGAATATTTTCGTTTATAAGTATTTTCGCAGGAAGAGCCGCAAACGATGGAAATGTTTGCGGTGATAAAAGGAAGAAAATATTCTCTTAACAGGCTTCAAAGCATTGAAGGACACTTTTTAATTGAAATTAATGTGTGTAATGTAGGAATGTTCATCCTTATAAGTATATACGTTTGGACTTGACGTGGAAATGATGTTATATATATATATATATATATATATATATATATATATATATATATATATATGTATATATATATATATATATATATATATATATATATATATATATATATATATATATAGTAGGTATATACATACATGCATACATGCACATGTTTGTATATGTAAATATACAATAGGTAGATACATGTATTTTATTTAAGTGCTCATAAGAATGTATTCAGGACGTGCTTTTCTATTTTTATATATGTATAAAGTATATATATATATATATATATATATATATATATATATATATATATATATATATATATATATATATTGTATTAAATATAATAAGTATAGATATCTTAAGATTTAAATAAAAACATCTATAAAAATAAGATTTCTCAATCGTTGAATTTGTTTTGCTTACAAGCCGCCAATCAATTAATGTAAGTATATGTATGTATGTACATACATACATACATGTAGGCAGGCATTTATTTTCGAACAAACAACGGTCTATTGTTAGATGAAGTCATCTTGTGTCCCCGGAAGAACGAAGAGACCTGCTTCCGTTTCTTCGGTTCGTGTCGGTCCAGATGTTCGCTGATTGTGTAAATCGGACTAATCCTCAGGCCGCTTTTGTCTGGGATGATCGTGAAATTCGGACTGCACGATTCGTTGTTCGAGTAATTCGGATAGTTAAGGAGCAATGGCCGCTTCTGCGAGTCCGATTTGAAGGTGTTCGCGAAGAAATTCCCGAAATGTTTCGGCGTTGTTAGCTTGACCGCCAACGGTCGAACCGTAGAAGAGATTTGGTTCTTTTCTAGAAGTACTTTCGGCCCAGTCGCACTGGATATTGCGAAAATGTTATTTATGTTAATATTGGAACGTTTCGCCAAGTAATCGTTCGCTGATTGGCTGTTGTTATTATTGTTCGTTAAGTCATTGTTGTTGTTGTTGTTGTTGATATTGTTATAGTAATACTGTAAGATATTGCCAGAGTTTATGGTGGGGGCTAGTTGATTATTTTTGACTTCTTCTTTTATTGGGTAATATATTTTCGTCAGGGTTATCTGGTGGTGGTTGTCTACATTGCTCGATGAAACATCTGAACGATGATGTCACACTTCCTGGAGGAATTTCAGCGGACAGACCCCTTGGCGGTTATCTCCAGACCGTATCATGACCATGCCGTCCAGGTCTTCACCAACCTGGATCACGATTTGATCCCGAAGCAACATTAAGCCATTGTCACCGTCTGATACTTGTAAATTATGTGTAACCTGAAATAAAAGGTAGTTTCACGAGCTTTTGATTGGTCTGAGAGAGAGAGAGAGAGGCTATAGCCCTCACCTGTAAAGGTTTCTCTCCTGCTGCCAATTTGGAGCAGTATTTCGAAGGGAAATACCCTACGCGGCCTAGACACTTGCCTTTCCACCAATCAGGATCACTAGTGTCAATGACTGTGACCTTGTAACCAGCTTTTAGATCGAGCTCATCTTGATGGCGTGCTTTAAAGTTGTATAAGACGACATATAAGTTTGTCGGTAATAGTCTATGTGTTTTCTATATGAAACAAAATATATATATATATATATATATATATATATATATATATATATAAATATATATATATATATATATATATATATATATATATATATATATATATATATATATATATATATATATATATATATATATATATATATATTACGTCTATTGGGCGCACGTATCGTCTTTAATTGTCCTTAAATATTTATTACGTATTCCCGGTTATTACTTACTTTCCCACCTACGGGACTAGGGCATGGCGAAGTGCTAGCACTTGATAAGCTTTTTTCGTTATCGTCAGGTAATTCTACAGACGACATTCTCATATTGCGAGCGCTTAGTAGTCGACGATTGTGTACGGGGCTTGAAGGTGCTATAACATTTATTTTTATATCAAATATATGCATATATGCATGTATGCAATTATATATATATATATATATATATATATATATATATATATATATATATATATATATATATATATATATATATACATATACATATATATATATATATATATATATATATATATATATATATATATATATATATTATATATATATATATATATATATATGTATATATATATATATATATATATATATATATATATATATATATATATATATATATATATATATATATATATAGATATATATATATATATATATATATATATATATATATATATATATATATATATATATATATATATATATATGGTGCAATGGAGCTCGGGCAATACTTAAAGTAAAAGTAGAAACGAATTGCATTTAATATTTTTGTATTTATATTATTAATTCATGCCTATTTCGGTGTTACATTTCTTACGTGCAAATATAGACATTCAAACGAATTAAATCAAGTGTAAAGGAAACATTGTCCATCGATCTGTATGTGCTTTCTTTGCTGTTCCCAAAATGATTTATCACGAGTGCTGGTTGGCTACTTTACAGGATTTATATGTAGTATTTACTATAGGTATAGTGTGCTTTGAACAAATGCTTAGGTATTTCATGCAACATACATAAATAATAGGCAATGCATTAGTCTCGGTCATGCTATGCAATAAATGCAATATATAATTTATTATTCATATAGGTACATTGTATCCTGGAGGAGGACGAATGATTCGATTGCGGCTCGCTGGTGCCAGCCGTGCCCACGTGCCGCCGTCTCTGTACATGCTCCGTACTTTCCGGGGAATCCAACGACAAACTTTTCATTCGCAAATTTAGTTTTTGTCGTCTCGGCGAATGGGGCGCTGTATACAGTTTCAAACAAACACACAAATAAATACTGTCTGTCGGAAAGCCTCTGTTTATTTGTTCTATATAGAACAATTGACCCAATTAACTATATATTGGTTTACTCGAAAAACTAAAAGCGCCAAGTGATTCTGCTTAACGTAGTTTGATTCCTTATATTTGTATTTGTATGTCAGATTTTTTTAAAAAACATTTCTAATTAATATTACGAGCTGTAGAGAGCGGTTTTGGTATGACTAGCAACAGTGGAGCATTTAGGTTAAGGTCTCCCATCAGTGTAATCGCGGGTATGTATGTAGTACTACATACGTGTTTCAGCGTTTGATATAAGGAATCTAAATCCGCTAAGGTGTGTATGTACATACTGCGACATAAAACAATGAAACAAAACATAGCCGTGTTCCATGCGTTGCTAGGTGATGGTATGGAATGGGTCCGGTAGACGTCTCTTTAGCTAGAATATGATGATTACACATGATGTGGTATGTATGTACATACATACATACCTACAGACTCATGTACCAATTATGTAAGTATTTCTAAAAACATTTTTGCAACTAAACAAGAAACACTGTGATGTACGAAACTTATATGAAATACAAACACAACGAATGATTAAAAAAGAGGTAGATTTATACAAAATAAAACTAGCTGCAATTGGTTGATTATTTCAAACAAATAAGGTATGTATGTATGTATGTATGTACATATATACATACATACCTATATACATATATACACAGTGTAGGTTTAGAATTTAGCAACTCTAGATAGGTAATTAAAAGCAATTGATGATGATGATGATGATGATTGTCAAATAGAGAAGAGTGTATTTCATATAAGTTAAATGTTAAACGTTTGACCGTTTTTACAGACCAACAGAATTAGTGTAGCCATCTTGAGCTAAGGCCAGAGAACTTGTAGATATCCGCATGCTTGATGTACCTAACAGAACAACATTGATATCGGCTTTGTTGAAAATCATATATGTAGGTATGTAGGTATATCAACTTGACACATATTATATTCAACAACAATTTAACTTAAAGCAAAGCTTAAGAAAACGTGGATTTCAGGTCTTAGGAACTCGGGAGGTTTCTTGTTAATGGCAAACCACTCTTAAACCGCGCTTAAAGTCTCTGCACGAAACCCCATGCAACTTACTGTTTGAGGCGCATCAAATCGCGGTCGGATTTAAATTTTATTCTTCGATCGGGTGATTGAATGTTTAAATAATAACACAGCCAATTTGGTAACTTTATTATTATTATTATTATATTTTATAACTTATCACAGTAGTTTTGGATGTGAAAATTATTGTACACAAAAGCTAATTCAAGTATGTATTATATATGTTTACGGATAATGGTCGGTTGGTCTGTGGTTAGAGAGGGCTTTTTTTCGGGAATTACTTTCAATATCTAGACCATTAAATATGTTGAACACAAAATAAAAAGTTTATCTCACTTAGAGCAATCAGAAAAAATAAATTCACTCCAAATATGCATATCGAAATTAGGTGTAGGTGCACGTGTAAGGCGTCTTTTTGTGGTTCATATGCATGTAATATGTATGTAAGTAAACAGCGTTTATGTACGTATTGCTGTTTGTTATTTCGAAAATTCCGTCTGTCTGTCTGTCTGTAGTGAAGACCCGTTTAACAACATTTACAGGGACAACAAAAGAAGCCCATCGGCGAGGGATTAAATTGTGTTATTTCTTAGTTTTGGCCACGGCCTTTTTAGCACTAGTGGCCAGTTGCTTTTTATGATTAGATGGACTTGGTGATGGTGGTGCCATTGGTGGCAAATCGCCATTTTCTTGGGACACGCTTAGGCACAAGGGCTGCCCGAAGGGCCTATTTCCCTGCCCGGATGTGGAGCAGCGTTCTAAAATATACAGGCAAACATCTAGCTTTGTATTTTTTTTGTAACTGACATTTTGCATTTAGGACAATAATTACGAATATTGTTATCTGCAACCTCGATACTAATATAATATACGTATCGTAACCGCGCGTCCGAGCAAGGGATGTAACGTTAAGTGAGACAAGAATGAAATAATACAGAAGAAAGAAGAAACAGTTGCAGAAAACAATAAGAACAATTGACAACGCAGCAGCAGTAGCAACAGTAGCAACAGTAGCAGTAGCAGTAGCAGCAGCAGCAGCAGCAGCAGCAACAACAACAGCACTGGATGAGTTACATAGTTAGCACAACAAAAGGACAGCACAAAAAAATGAATATCTCGTTAAAAGAGGAAGCAGAAATTTGGGTGCATCCGGATAAGCGAAACATTTATTTATTCCAAGTATTTGTTATTATGTGTGCGTAAGATTCATTTCACTACTAGCATATATAGATAAGATGTAGTATATGTGAGATACAAACATACATACATTCATACATACATACATACATACAAATAAAGGCACATGTAATGTTTATTTATGTTTTTCGATTATTTACTTTCTGGCAACGAGATGGACCGGTTGTGCGGAGAGCCGTTCCTCGAGCGAGACCCGAAGCCCGTTAAACTCTTCATGCCCGCGAATAGCCTGCGCCTCATGGACCCATCCGCGGTGTTAGGCCCCACTTGTGTCAAAGCTCGACGTTCTGCCACAATGCCATAGTCATTTATTTGATCATAAACATATTTTTAACGTATTCTCAAATGTATCTTTGTTACAGTTAGTAGAAAAAAAAGTACAATCCATTTGTTATTATTAATTATTACTTACATACATACATACACACATGCATACACCCTACAATGCCCCCACCCTTCTATGAAATAATTTTCTTTAGTCGCGGTGTTTGATTTTAAGCGCGGTTTACGTTCCAAGTTCTTTTTTTTTTGGCTGAAGGAGGATTGGTTAAGGAATAGTATAAATGTGCAGAAGAAAATAAATTTATTGAAATAAATAGTCAAAGTTTAGCTTAGCATCACACCTGAACTGGTGGAATGGGGTATGGTATGGTTGGTAACAGTAAGGCTTGACGAGCCTGGATGCCGGCTAGACTGGACTCTGCGGTTCAGACTCTGTCCCGAGGAGCCCGAGCTCCCAGGCGCCGATCCTGAGCCACTGCGGTCCGTTACGAGGATCCCCACCGGCGGTCTGTCACTTATCGTTGCGGTCACGTCGGAGGACGTTCGTGGACTTGTGTTTGAGATTTCGCCGGCTTGTTTTAGAACTTGGTAGATTAGATCGACCTCGGGGCTTTCTGATTTTACATAAAACCAATGAATGTTAGGGGAAACAAAATTCTATAGTACATTTTTTACATATAGGTACCTAGGATGTAATAGAGCCCACCCCCCTTAAACCCCTCTCAACCCCCTTAAAAGTTGTATCTAGTCCTGATGATACATTATAAAGTTAGACATACATACACGCCAATAGGTTTGTTAGTCATATACATAAGTAGATATGTAAGAAGAAAGCAAACAAAAAGTAGCTACCTAAATCTGGCGAAAGCAGTCGATTTGAACCTTTGAACGACAACTGCCTATTCATTGTCTGCATACCATAATACATGTCTTCTTGACCTGCTTGATACGATTTAACAAATAACAAATGAAAAAAGGTCTGCTATCATAAATGATAATCTGCATAAATCAATTACCTATAGGTACTACTATATATAACATACACACACACACATTCACAGACACACTCACTCACACACGCACACACACACACACGCACACACACACATACACACAACATCTATCACTTACTCTCTTCTTCAACAGTAGTCTCTGGAAGTCTCGTTTCGATTTCAGACGTAGATTTTTGCCTGCGGAGCAGCCGCGACTTTGACTGGCATTTGCCTACTTTGTCCTGGCAGTCCAGGTGGACATTCATCTTGCAAATACGGCACTTGATGCCTTGCCTTGTGTGTCCTCAAAAGTGGAAAATATTGTTGTTGTTGTTATTGTTAACCAGGGGAATGGGTTTAACTCACCCCGAAGCACCTGGGAACAGACATCACATGGTGTGATTTTCTTGTAGGTGTACTCTTGGAAGTTGTGGGCATCAGAGTCTCCGCGCGCCAAATCTCGTCCTCCGGCAGTGCCGTTCTTCCTATGAACCCAAACGCAAATATACATAGAATATAAAGTAGGTACCTATACGAGAATTGCAGTTGTTGAAATCTTTTTCTAGTTAGGTACTTCAAACAACATCAAAGGAAAAAGAATAGACAAACACATATTGTAGCATTCAGAAATAGTACCCTTAAGTGAGCGAATGAGTGATTGATCCTTGGGAGAATAGTGCACACACACACACACACATAGTTATAATAGGTATCTCGAATGTTTTGCTTTTGTTAACATTCGAGATATATTTAGGTATAAGAAATAGAGCGGCAGGTTTAGGAATATAAATAAGCAGTAAGTGAAGTGTAAGCGAGGGTCACCTATTGTTTACCTCATCGAAATGATTGTCGAAACAGCATGGTACATTTGGTTCTTTCTGAATATACGAAAAACCATGAAAAATATAAATATGTTAGATATAAAAAATTCATCTAAAATGTTAAAACAAAGTATTAAAAATAAAAGTATGTTACTCGTACATACATACATACATACACATATATATGAATTAATTAATAATAATTTGCACAACCCTGAGACAATGATGGCTCTCTAATAGCAATAACGTACCGCACGTCACCACTGAAGGGTTAAACAATACAAGATGCAAATCGAAAACACTACATATGTATGTATGTACGTATGTATGTATGTAAGTTAGTATAAATAAATGTATGTATGTATGTACATACATACACATGTATGCACTTACTTATCAGCTTCCTTCGGTGAAGAATTGCCGGATGCAGGAGGCGTTTTTAAGCTTTTGAAAGCTTTCATCCACTTTGATTTCATACTAGCGGTCGATGCCGAGGACATTTTGCGGTCACGACCGGTGTCACTAGACTCGAGCTTGTTGGAAAACAATTCTTTCTATAGGGCACCAAAAGACACACAAACAAATGGCCTTATCAATGTTGTGAAATCGTCGTGCAATTTATTTAAAGAACAAACGTAATATGAAACAGTGTCCTCCACCACATACGACGCCAAGTCTTACCAAATGCGAACGTAACGTTACCCAACCCATAATAAGAAAATTATTACTATTGCAAACGCCGCTTAAATATGATCCAGGACTAAGGAACAATTAGCATTCACGCAATAAGTGATAGACCACGAACTCACTAAGCTTTACTTAAAATACCGGTTCACCAACGGAGGAAAGTTACAAAAATCAAAACAAAATAGCACAGCAGGAATATTGAAGAGAGCAGCACGACCTAGGGCAGGTCAAATATGTTATTGATGTTGCAGGACTATTTTATACGCAGGCGTATTCTGCTCCCAGCCGACGAAGCTCGGAAAAGCACGATGCAGAAAATGGAATTGGTTTATTAAACATTTACATTGCCGTATTTTTTGTTTGTATTTGTATACCTACTTCGATTAAAGCACAAAGTACCAAAAAGTCCGAGAAATAATATTTTTTGTTGGAAAATCAATGCCTAATATCGACCAAGCTCGGTATTTTGACAATGGCAAATAATTTTCATCGCGATCGAAGACATACCATTTTTTAGACTCTCTCAATTGTTTAAACAATAAATAATAAAAAACTGGGGGCGGATATAAAATTGTCCGTTTCAGGGAAGCATGAGTAGGTATTTGTTAATACGAAAATAAAATTTCAGCTAAATCGGGTAAAAATTGTGACAGTTACATTTTGAAATGTACTTATCTGTTTTCTAACATCTGTTAGTTAGGTACTCGGCGGGTATCGATTGCATAGTGTACAGCGTATGTATGTATGTATGTATGTACATAATGTGTCCTGAATTATCAGCTAACCTGATGGTTGATGGCGCTAAGATGAATTTGCGCGACTCGCAAATCGAATCGCTTCATGCTGATGTCTTCTTGTACTTCGTTGACTTTGTTGAACAAATTGGCCTCGAGCGACCGTTGCTGCACCCTTAGCAGAGTATCCAGAGCGTCTGAAACTTGCTTTATCTGGACTTCAAGGTCCAAGGCCTCTTTTTTCAACGCATCGTGGCTTGGCTTGACTTGAATGGCTGCCAAGCGATCTATCACCAATTCGTTTTTCAATGGGGGAGGTACATTTTCCTGTTGGGTGGTTTTATTGTTATTGTTTAGGGGATATTGTTCGGTATGGCTAGGATGGCGCACTAACATTTTGAAATTCATTATGCTTGTCTCCGTCCGTGGATTCCGGATCCGGCAGTGGTGGCTGTGGGGCCGTGAACAAGCGTTTCATCATTTGACGGTTAGGGGGCGACTGCGGCAGTGACCGGGCGAAGTGGGTAAGATCTGCGAGCCCCGAGACCGCCTTACACTGGGACGATAGCCCTTCGTAACGTTTGTATTGCTCCATGGCCTATGGGAGATATTTTTCTATAGTATTTCAACATTTATTTCATTCTTCTGTTTATGTATGATGTGATGTGTTGTAGTACATATGTAAGTTAGTACTTAAGACGGGGTGGAAACCCCGCAATGTAATTGCGAAGGTTTCTTGCAAATACCATCAAATAACGGTAGCGTGAGCTTATAAGCATGACCTTGTCTGTTTATATATATATATATATATATATATATATATATATATATATATATATATATATATACATATATATATATATATATATATATATATATATATATATATATATATATTAATTACCCTTGCTGAAACAACTTCAGCACCCTGAAGAACTGATTCGGATAGAGTTGTACATAAATCAGCATAGATTTCCTCTAGTTCCTGAAAGAAATTTTAATTAATCTCCTAATAATAATAAAATATAATTTCTTTATTTAATTATTTCTTTATTTAGTCACAAATTATAAAGCGTATAGTTTAACAGCCTCAATCTAATCGTTAGTGAAGGCTCCGAACCGGATATTCCAGTATCAATAGTAATTGATCAAATCGTCATTTGTATCCGGGCAAAGGACGCTGGCGCAGCGTGATTGGAAATGTCTGAATGGCCTCAGAGTTTGATTAAATTTGTTAATGTGGGTTTGAAGCATTAATTTTGAGTTAATTGAATATCCCACACACATACACACACACACACACACACACACACCTGTAAGAGCTGTGGTAACGTCTCTTTACTATATTCATCCAGCATTCCATTGGTGGCATGCAATTGCTGGACATATGCGTTATGGCAATCAAAGTACGCGCTTAACGATTGCGTGGTAGGGGCGCTTAAGTAGATCAAGTACGCATTTTTATAATCCAATCGGCACTGGAATAAAAAACGAGTACATAGTATCCCTAAAAACAAGTGTGTAGTGCGCAGCGCATACCTTGGCCAGTTTCTCTTCCGTCTTGGCGATGATTGTCTCATAGCTTTCCCGGTGCGTGAAGACTTTTCGCGATTGTATCTTCCTGTGGAAAGACCTCTCCAGCAGGGGCCTAGACACTTGGCGGCCGAGGATACTGGCTATGTCGCTGTGCGCCTGTGAGTCTATTTCGACCTCTTGCAGGAGCGTCTCCCACGTGTGGAACAAGGAGCTAGGGCAAGCGGGCCTAAAGCTCCAATGTCAGCTACTGTTTCAGACTGGTACACTTTTAGTTACCTTTCTTTCCGAAGCTCGCCGTTGCGCTTCCGGAAATTGGCAACCAACAGCTGCAACTCTTCTGCATGCTGTTCGTAAATCTGTGATAGTTGTTGCGTGAAATCAGATACTGTAACACAAATTGCCGCCAACGTACATACATACATACATACATACATACATACATACACGTCACAATAAATACATAATACAACAAGAGGACATTGATCTATTTTTAAACTGACGTACTATAACATGTAAGCGGCACGCTTAACTTGACCAAGTAGTTGCCAAGTGTGTTCCATTAATAGCATATGTATACATATATATATATATATATATATATATACATACATATATTTACCAGAACTGTATTTATTTCATTTATTTTTATACAATAGCTAATGTGTTGTTCCTTTATTTAAAGTATTTAATAATAAAAATTTGCGGACATTTGCGGACGCCGGTGTGACGGCGCGACGTGACGCTAAGAGTTTGTATTTAGTGTTCATATATGTATGTATGTACCTATAGGTATGTACATACATACATCCATATATACTATATATAATGTAAATATTTATATCCTGTTATGTTTAGAAGAATATTATTATTAGAATGTATTGGCAGTAGATTTGTTTATAAAATGAACGTTGATTCTTGAATTGCGCGAAAGCAAATAAACAATTTACCTAAGTGTGCTTGTTTAAACAATGCTTAAGAAGAGAAGAATGTTTTGAGAGGTCGCCAAGGTGCATACATATACGTATGTAGGTACTTTAGAGACTAATTGAAACAACTTACCCGTTTTGACTAATTTAAAAGTGACCGAATTATGAGACTTTAGCGCTTCATTGAAATTCGGATGAGCGAGCTCTTTCAAGATGGCGTCGTTAGACGTCGCCATCTTGGTTTCGGTTAAGCGCTTCGTTTTTGCGAAAAAGGTTCTCTTCTTTAAGGGGGATTTCTCTGAAAAATACATTTTCCAAACTAATGTCTGTCTATATGAATGATTAAGGATCAATAAATATGTATGTACATACATTATTTATTTTTTTATATATATATATATATATATATATATATATATATATATATATATATATCACGGAACGACAATATTGATTAATAGTGCTATTTCACTTGAAAGTGGTTTGCGCACGACACACTACATACATACATACATATATATTTATAAGTAATGAGTATTTTGACCTCAATTCATATCTATATATTAATAATTCTATTGTGAACTCAATTACATAGTAATCATTTAATTTTACACTTTAGTTTGATAATTTTCACGGCTATGCCAAATTGGCTTCCCTGGCCTATAGAAATGTATCAACAAGCTCGAGGTAAAGTATACTTAAATAGAAACACACACAAATCACAATCTTTCTTTCTCTCTCTCTCTCTAAGAAGAAGAAATTTATTATAGGTAGTATAGGCATAGAATATAGTGTTGTTAGTGAAAGCAGCCCCACACATTAGGCGTCACCTGGCACGCTTTCCTTCAGGAGCCTAGGGTCCTGTGCAGCGAGGTCCTGTGCTAGCAGGCGCTTAACGCTTAATAGGGTAACTCCGTTGAGTTTTGAGCTAGAGGCTTCGTGGTCTAGAGGTGTGGCCTCCTGGAGATGACTGAGCACATGGGCTAGCTGCGATGAGTTTGAGAGACGGGGCACGATCACTCGGCCGTACGTTAGTGTGACTACCTCATCAGCGGGGTAAATTACGTACATGCTAGGCCTCCAACCGACATGACTTTGCAGCGTTGGTACGTATACCTCTCTAGGCAGGCAGGCAGGCAGGCAGGTAGGTATACTAATTCATGCACACGACCGACGTTGCCATTTATTAATATTCTATTCGCGAATAGGTACGTACACTTGCTGTACACTTATGTCGTTGTTTAATTCATATATTTCACCTAATCACGCACAATCACATTACTAATTTACGGAGAAGATTAAAAAACATCTTTTTCTTTGATAGCTGCTGTATCATTTTTCTGCTATAGGTAGGTGTACATAGGTACTTATTTTACAGTGTGGCTGGAAGACAAAAATAATAATGCTATAAGAAATATTATAAAATAATAAGAAACACACACACACACACACACACAGGAAACATTCACAAGTGTGTGTATATAGGTAGTAAGTATAA
>JADQWA010001120.1:0-20000 GCA_018344505.1 Nebria ingens riversi
GAAATTTTAATAGAATTATAGCTGGATCCTCTATCTTGCTCCAGAAGTTGATAAGATGTCTTCTGATTAAAAATGGGTCCTCAGGCTCATTGAACTGCCGATGGGATGGACTTTAGGGACTTTTATTTATAATAATTATGGGCAGGAGTTTTTTTAAAAAATAAATTGCGCAATATTTTATTTATGTTGCCATGGTTATGGTATTAGAGCAAAGACAGTCATTATATTGTTTGATATTCGCCTTCACCAAAATACACATAACTATTACGTTTTGTAAAGAAATTATTTCATGTTCATTTATTGGGACCCTATATAAATACATACATAACTTTTTGCATCTTGCCATCAAATAGAGTGACAAAAAACCCTTAGGTATACATATGTGTGTATATATATGTAATTCATAGAAAAGGCGTAATAGTACATGTTGTGTTTAGGCAACGAATTGTCTACTGCATATAATATAAAATTGATTGAAGCAACTTCACAGTTAGATTAGCTAAATTCTATACACGACAGGACGTCGTCAGCTGGTGACCTTAAGTTAAGAAAGGGAAGCATTGTATAGGCAGGCGAGTAACAAGCCCTACAAAGAGACGGGTGTACTACACTAACGTGAAAACAACACTTGGAACACGCTGTGTGTGTGTGTGTGTGTGTGTGTGTGTGTTTGGCTGGCTTCGTGTCTTGTGTAATTCACAATAGCAACCGAGTCATCAATCACGCGGCAGGGACGCACGACAACGCGCGTGTCGCACGGGAACTGAACCAACCACCCACCCACCGCACTAAACCAACACCAACGTTCCTTACGATTTTAATTTGTCACCACAACTTAACGATCAAATACAATTAATTAACTTTACCTACCTAAGATCGTTTTTCGCTGATGACAACGCATCAGCCATGTACGTCGTCACGTTTAATATCTGCGACGACGTAAAACTCACCTGCGTAAACCACCAACTAGACGACAAGTTTCGTCGGCAAAGTTGCTTTAATATAATTTAAATGTTGTAGGTAAGCTTCAACGTGTACGGCATACGTTGTTGTGTCACAAGTGCGTCAGTGTGATGGCGACCAGCGGTATTTTGTTGCTAATAAATTACTCGGTCGTATGACATCTGGTCCGTGTGCGTATCGTACGTCAAACGATGTGTGTTGCACATTCTTTTATGACGCAAAAATGTGCCTGTCGCAATTCCATTATCTCTTGTTTTATTTATTTTTTATTTTACCGTCCAAACGGTAGGTGGCCGACGCTACAAATGCATGCTATGATTAGAATTAATGTCGAGTACCAGATAAGTATCATTATAATGTTCCAGCACATACATATATACGACGAGTAATTCATTTTCTGTTTGAGATATTATTTCTTTTTTTAATTATACATTTTTCACAAGTCACACTTGAAAGACATAATTATTTAGTCCTAATGTGAAATAAATTAAATTTGGTATTTAGAATTTTATATCAACTTCACCTTTTCATTAACACCTATGTATATACTATGTAGGCCATATATTCACTGAATATTCATAGAATAAATAGCTAATAGCATTATCTATATGGATGGCTTATTACCATCAACATTAAAAAAAGAAGTGTTTGGTAAACATACGTATAGATTAGTTTCCGTACATTTTAGTTAGATATATATATATATATATATATATATATATATATATATATATATATATATATATATATATCCGGATATAATTCAGTTCAACATCGACTTCCTATATGTATGTAGATGTTTTCTGTGCTTGTATGTGTGTATCTACCGCGAGCAATTAAGACAAACATCCACAATTAATTAAATGTTGGTTGCTTATCGTCGATATGCATCGGTAGCCGTTCGTAACAATGTGTCCCGCGCGGGGCCGATATAACAAACCGCCAGCCACCGGCCGTATGTCGACAGCGCCAGAACCAGAGCTGGTCTCCTCCAGATTATCCTCTTATCAATAATTAATGTTTTATCCCCACCCGCCAAAGTGAACCCAAGGCATCCTAACCCAAACGCACATTACCGTCTCGTTCAATTATCGCCTACAGCGTATTACATAATATCACGTTTACGTATGCATAAGTTTCAACAGTTTTTATGGTAATGATGTCTTCATTTTTTCGAAACGAACATTCTACCCAGCGGCTCTTTCGCCACAAATTATTACTATACCTATGTACGTATGTAGGTGCCTATTAAATTTAGAAAGGCTACTGTATTTTATATATCCAATATACCTAATATCTACCTATGCGAAAATGTTGAAATTATAAAATCACTTTTATTATTTGTTTTGGTATAACTTTATTAAGAAGTTACTATACTGGTTGGTTGTCAGAGAAAGAAGTATTATATAGACGAGTGTCTGTCGGTTGGGTGAATACAGAATCTCAAGTTTCGTATAGTACCTATGTATGTAATATAAGGAACAGCACTGTTTGGTAAGACCCAGGCAAACAGGCATTACAGTAAGATTAGGGAGTCGGACGGTGAGCAGCTCCAAACTATCCACAAACTGGATTCCAAACTTTACCCATACATACATGAAACTCTACACAATACAGAAACTAAACAGAATTGGACGTATTTTTTAAATAAATCATTCTACCCAACATAAACTGTCAGTTTATTTAGGAACTGTACTTATATACCTACACATACATAAACACAAATGTCACCTGTATACGAGTACAAGGTCACATTTCACAGCCATATTTGGCAAATGGCTTAAAGGATATTGTGTTAAAAAATTGTGTGGTTGCCCTTCGGCCATCGCATGCCACTTTCCAGATATTTTAATAAATTATTATTCAGAAAACAAACATTCTTTTGACATACACCCATTCATTAATCATGTAATTTATAAGGAAAGTCCGGGGAAAAAATGACTACAAACAATTTAGTAGTTATACATATAAAAATAGACGAATTTTCTGTGTAGCGCATTAAAAACTTCATAAGTATAATTAATCACTGACATTATTCGTATTAAAAAGTTTCACGAATTAATAAAATCTTTTTTACGAAACGTAAAAAAAAATACGCACATACATACACTCTTTGATCGATGTGGAAACTATTTTTGCCGGTATCGCGCGTGCGGTTTCCATAAAAATAAACTAGATGGAATGCTCCAGGCGAAACTAATCTGTGCGACATTAATGTGATTTTAAATGCAAATTGAAGGAAAAAAGTTTCACGCAAAAGACACTCTTCGCGGTGATAAATTTACTATAATTGACTCCTCCGTAATTCACTTAATATACAACTAAACTAGTCCTATGGAGTATGTTATTATTAAGTTGTTAAGCCTCCTCCCGTGATGCTTTCGGTTATTACCTACCTACTTGTATTGTGAAAATGCATTGATGAACAGCAAGTGCGAAAGACGTGGCGTTGTCACGTACCAACACTATTTCAAATGCTATCGGATAAACGTCAGTGTTGAGTGTGTTGTGGCCGTAAACAGGCTGTTAAAAATAACAATGTTTATGGTCGTTCGTTTCACTATAAATAATATACGTATGTCCGAATGAGAATCGCTAGAAAAACGTTTCGTCGACCAAGAAGCACAAGTTGCGAAACGAGAATCTCTGCTACGCAGCTGCACACCAATATCTGTCTTTTTATAGATAAAACTCTGCGATTGTTTCTGAATCACATTTGATACATACTCGTATATGTGTGATTGATACCTATTTTAAATAAATCTCGAAACAGAACCATGAAAAATGCTAGCTATTCCATATTAGGTGGCCGTAAAAACCTAATGGTCAATCGATGCTTGTGCATTGTAATGCGGGCTCTGTTTTTGTTTGCGTAAACTACGGGTTGCAAGATAAAATACATACATCAAACTTTCAACTGTTATAAATAAAACACGAGCACTTTTCCGAGGCATTGCTTGGTTGAAAAGCGGTGTAGGTACTCATGTCTCAATTAAAGCCTTGAATCGTTTCTATTCGCAGCCACCCGTTTGGGTCGACGGGGAACGCTCCGCCTGGCATCTTAAGAAGGGTGTCCCCTGGTGGACACCGGCGGAATACCAATAAACACTCTGGAGAAGTTGTTCAGGGAACACGTTGCCAATGTGGCCATCACCCTCTGTTAAACGTACTGTAATTAATTCTTATATATATATATTTTCCACGCACCCTTTGCCAGCGGTTAGTCTCGCGAGTATTGCTATACTATACTATATATATATATATACGTATAGGTATAGAGAGAGAAAAGAATGTTAATTTTGCTGGAGTCGTCGTAATTGAGATACTGTTAGAAACTTAATTATTATTAGAGATTATATCATGGAAAAAGGGTGTATTTTTTTAAGTAAATTATTTTAACCCTTTTAAAAAGTGTTTTAATTAATTAATTAATTATTAGAATTCGCTCGTAAATAAATTAACGCACTTTTGTCAAAGTGTATGCATTGCTGATGTCCTTGAGGTGTGTGTGTGTGTGTGTGTGTGTATGTGTGTCTTTTTTTTTCGTTTTAAAGGAAGCAATGGTGTATCGTGTTCACTTCTAATTTGTTTAATGTACAATTTGTCATTCTGTTGTTATTAAAGACATCACGTGACCCCCTGTAGAAATAGCATATCGATTTCAGTAGAAACCATACAGTATACTTGAATACAATACCACAAACTGTACATTATATTTTATTATATGTCCGTTGTTTCCCTCCGCTCCGGTCCGTTCCGCGCAATGGAAACATTTATCGGTATTAACTTGTATGTTTGTAATTCATTATTAGAAATAAATGTTGTAATTCGTACAAGTACACGGCGCTATTATTTATTTAAAGACGAGCGAACAGTGTATGCCATACAGCGCTGTTTAAACTTTTACCAACTTAACTTAGAAATGAATCTCCTAATACAAATACAGACCGGCGCGGTGCGGCGCTTTGCGGCGCTTTGCGGCGCTTTACGGCGCTTTACGGCGCTTTACGGCGCTCTGATCTACACTAGCCAGCCCAAATACACAAACGAAACGGGTCTAGTTTCACAGCGAAATAAACGTGTACCGTACACATTCAAGTTTCAAATATAAATTCTATATATAGCATCAAATTACATTTGTTTTAATTATATTATCTCAAACTGTGTGTATATTTTGTAATACTTAATAATAATAAATACAGTTTATGAAAAGTATTACCAACTAAATAATGCACCATTTATATATACGAGTACATACTCGTATAGATATATTCTAAAAGTATTTTAATCTTTTGTTTAAATGAGTGATATTTCTCGTGATTCATATCGTTATAGGTGTAAGTTAACCGTGTGATTGTTATGCTAATATTTATACATTTTTATCAAAATAATTTAAACGTAACCGTGCATCTAGACACCATGTCACGCTAACCTCACGAAATTGAATCTCAATCCTTGATCATATTTTATGTCAAACAAAAAATATGTTTGTTGCGGCACGTGAACGTTGTGAGTATCTGTATGTATATCGTGCATACATATACTACTTATACACGAAATAATAATAATAATAATAAAATATCATAGTTGGCTTGTTTTCAAATTGTGACTTTTGCATCAGCAGTGTTTTAAATTATTTTATTTAATATACCTACCTAGTACAAGAAGTAAACTCAATCGCATGCTAAGGTAAAAATAGTTTCACGTTTCACTGGCAGGGGGTATCATTTGCATACTAACACTGAAAATGGCATTCAATTATTTGAAATCGTCGCGTCCTTCTGTTTAAATTCATGAATTTATTGTTTGGACTCTTGCGTCGATATATCTCCATTTGCGGTACCAAATTCACTGGAATCTGAACTCTCTCTCTGTCTTACGATTACGATTTTATGGCCCGGACGTGATTTAAATCTGTATGCTTCTTCCGTTTCGCTACAGAGCCACGAATCAATTATATTTACCTGATCAACTCTCTGCGCCACACCAAATTTTCATTTCAAATTTTAACATACAACAATAAGCAAGTCTCTAATTTTGGATTATCTACTAAACGTAATTCTGTGTGTGTGTGTGTGTGTGTATCTTGAATTGAATATACCTATGTAGGTGTATATATATAAACATATAGCCTCTGATGTTGTATGAAAACTTATGGTTTCGAGTGTACACTAATACATCATATTAATTGCAGGGTGCAAATCATGCGACCGCAATTATTGTCGAACGATATATACCTATACATACATATAGGTGGACGCTGTTAAACACACGCTCAACCACTACTACGACGGAGAAATGTAAATATGTATACATTTGAGACATATATACATACATACATATGTACGTAAATATTCAATGTAAATAAAAATATATTTGATTTTTATATTTTCGAAAAAATAAATATATATATATATATATATATATATATATATATATATATATATTTAAATATGTGACACGTCTATATTTACCTGTAGGTTTGGTAAATGTATTTATAATATTGTTTAACTGATTAATATATAAACTAATTAATAGTGATTAGTTAATATTTTGAATCGTACATCTGCATTAAAATGCACATTAAAAATTGATAATTAACACAAATGTATTTATATTGATTTACTGGTATCCGTTTTTAGTATGAAATAATTTAGTTTTGTTTTGTTGGAAATACCTTAGTAGTGTGAAAAAAAAGTTAGAAATATTCGTTAAGTATATCGATGGCTATTTAGGAATCAAGAGGCCACGAATAGTTTTCTTTTTCAATTTACGTTGAAAAGCAGGGAAAAGTTTTGGTTGTGCGTGCTAGTGGTAAGCAGCACGCGATTCCCAACTTAACTAGGAAAGTAAATGACCCCGATTTGGTCACCTAGTGCATACCTACATGGGTATATTCCGGTGATGATGTGAATAAATACATGGATTCAATGCAGAGTCTAATTTCTTTGACTGATGGAAAATAAATCGAATTTTTATTCACGAATGCAGAATATATTTTCAACACACATAGTTGTCAAAGTTGACAATAATATTTATTATACTACGTACTGTACATACGTACGTACATACATATATGTGAAGTGTTATGATTTTTGTTTACATACTGAGCCAGTAATAACCCCGGTTAATCCGACTATTAAGTCAGCATAACTACATGTCATTATAACTATCACTTAAGCTTAGTATTAACATTGATACACCATTACTAAAATCCAACTGTAAACATACAATTTGCATTGCGCTTATGACAAGCATACAAACAGTGGGACAATGTTCGCGCGCAAACACTGGATGACACTTCATGACAGTTCAGTGCCGGCGAATTCTATTGCACACAGGGGCACTTTGCTTCCTTTCAATTACAAGCTATTGTATTATATAGTTACTGACAATCATTCATTTATACTTACTATTGAGCTGTGCAGATCATGTTTCACACTCAAACACGTAGCTATGTGCATGGTTCAAAATGAATAGCTTCTTTTCTATTACGTATGAGAAAGTAAAAAATGATTAAACTGTGTGAAAAATTGGTGTCGAATGAATTGAGTAGGGTACAGCACTGTAATATAAGATAATCTTTCCACTAATCCGAGGTAACGTCGTCCTATCGGCGTGTGACACGCGTCCCCGCGATAAGAGATATGGTTATAGTCCTTCCGCATCCTCTCACTAGGTACTTTCGTCTGTCCCCGGTGTCTATGTATGTATGTACATGTTTTCAGTTTCGTACAAGTATACACCCACGCATATACACACATACAGACACCTAAATCTACTGTTGGAACCCCGTTCGGTCCAATTAGCGATGGGCTCAGGGCCATCTTAATCCAGGGATTACCGATCCGGCAGTGGGCTATTGTTTAAAACTGCCGGGCCACTATACAACCGGAGTTTTAACTTGAAAAGTACGGATTAGAGTGGGTGGTGCAAGGACCATCTTAGGGAGTGATGATGGGAAAAGTTTTTATAATTAAAAACAACATTGTTATAGTATTTAACACATTGTACTCATCACCGGTGATGAAATGAATATTAGGTATATGATGTGTAAATGTATAAATATATACGTATATATTCAATAACGCAAACAAATTGTTATGGGGTCGGGAAGCTCTTAAATCGCACCGTAAACAAGACATGTACTGATGAGGACGTGATCACCACATTACACACAATACGCTAGCACACGACGACGCTCACAGGCTAACATTCAACACACTTGCACACTTTGTGTGCGTCTGGGAAATAAATTACCATCTTGAATAAAAGCAGCAGCAGTAGCAGTAGCAGTAGCAGTAGCAGTAACAGCAGCAGTAACAGCAGCAGCGCTGTATACCGTGGATATGAACGCGACACCCTGCATACTAATCCGCGTTGCAACATCAAATCCTTCTTACACTTGATGCACATTAACAGCATTTATGCTTTATTATTTCATCTTACACAAAGAAAGAAACTATGTATGTATGTATGTATGTACATACATGGCTAGCCTTTGAACCTTTCACATCAGCGATAGATGTTTACCGTAATTTTCTTTTTTTTTGTTTACATAAACGTACTTATAGCGAGATAAAGAAATACACGAAATTAGTATGTAGAAGAGATGGCGGCGCAAACTCTTAATGGAGGATGGAGACCACGTCTTCTGTGTAGACATGGTAATATTTGCATTGAAATGTGTTTAACTTTGCCCTATCTTAACAACAGATTGTTTGTGTGTCGCTAAAACAGCCATCTATGATTCATATTTGTCTAACGACATACGAGAAAGCAATTATATATATAATAATAATATGTTGACACAACCATCGACTAAAAGTACCGCAATTTAAATTATTATGTTATGATAAATGGAAATTACTAAATTTTTAAACTCATTAGTCTAAAATAAACGCATGAATAAACATTAATATAATTTGATTTTATTTATTTATTCAAATATTTTATAATTTATTTTAAATACTACTATAATTTATTTTACAATGTATGCCGCTAATTATCATTCCCATACGTTTGATTAAACTAAAAGATTGTCAAGTGTTTTATTTTTTATTCTCGGCTAGTTAACCATGTAATTATTAGTGTTATACGGGGCTGAAGTTTGAGTACAGGGGTGGATAATTAAGATTGGTGTTTTGTGTCGCCACCGGCTTGCTTGGATCTACATGTAGCATCGCATCGCGGTGCTGAGCGACGACGCCCAATTAAAGTGATTGATCGACGCCGTGCTCTTACAGACGCCGTAAGTGGCCCACACCCACTAATAACTGTTATTATCACGCCATCAACGGATTTATATACTTACGGCATCTCTTACATACACACACACACACACACACATACATGTATATGTCGTGTGCATGACCACATACTAATAGGGTTTAGGCATTATAACTAAAGTCAAATTATAGCTAAGCTGTAGATTAGAAAAAATATTTATTATATATTACCAACTCAGAAGACAATGTATTATGACGTCACAATACATTTAGATGTAATAATACTTTAAGTGTAGAATTGTAGATAAAATTAAGAAAATAATTTATGAGATTCCGTCTTGAAATGCAACTAAAATTTATACGCAGTAAGTTGAAAGAAAATTGCAGATTTCTTGTCCAACAGACCATTGTTATCTCATTTGTGATGCACTTGACCTCCCCCCTTGACGCAGCTCCACCTAAGTAGTGTAGTAACAGTGCAGTGAGAGCGCGCATTGAACGTCCTTTTAATTAATTAACATTCGCCGTTATCTATTTAACGTTCCGGAAACGGCTCCAGGGGCGTAAAGCGCCGCGCCGGCGACAACTTTAAGTTTACTCTTGCGATTCCTCCGGAGTTTTGTTACCGTCATAACATGTTTTAATGTGCGCGCATTCACTCTGTTGCTCTCTGTCCCCCTCCTCGCGGTATTCCATTTGCGGAAGAAGACGGAAGATGTGCCGGAGGGCGATTCTGGCAACTTCTTGATTTATATGTTATTTAATTCATTGACCTTGCGGGCGCGAAACCGACTGCCTTAATAAATTCTTGAATCCACACGATTTCATCTCTACTGTATACTGTATAATGTACTATTTTCTTAACGAGTAACTTTATATTTTTGTTCTATGTTTCAATTATCTCATTTCGAAAAGTTTTTGTGATGATTCTATAGTATAAGGTCGACAAATAATATACACTGCATTTCAGTATGCTTTTTATCTGTGTGCAGATGTTTCTTTTTTTGAATGTGTGTGTGTGTGCACTGTTTTTCTTCTGGCCGAGATTTATATGTTTCATGTGGAAAACAGAATTATAAAAATTTTCTCCTTTAAAAAGCAATAGATCTTCTTTAGTGTTTGTAAGAAAGTTGCGATGCGCGGGTGCAGCGGCAAAAGCAGAACTTTCATGCTTTAATGCTGACAAGCGAAATAAGTTACCTAACCAACCAACCAACCAACCAACCACCTTACCCAGCAGCCTTGAATATCATCTTCGGCAATATATTATGTAGGTTAGGACATGGCGAACATTTGCGTCGAGCCGAGGCCAGCATCTGAATTTCAAAATAGTTATACAACTAACCAACCAACCAACCAACCAACCACCAACACACTTCACGGACGAACCCAAATGGATTATATACAGTAACAAAAAAAATAAAAAATAAAAAAAATCAATCCTAGCATCATTTTTCATCACAAGAAAACGATGAAACTAATAATACCTACAGATACCAAGGTGAATGAATAAAATATTCTTATTCGATACTTTGTTACCAAGAGCAACTGCTAATAACTTGACTTTGTTTAAGAAAGTTTGAAAAACATTTCCATGAATATTTAGGCATTTTTCAACGCGTTCCTCAGATATTAATTTGTGTCTTTTGTAAAACTTTTCACAGATCTTTGACAGGTCGTTTTTGTTTTGCCAGAAGAAATATATTCAAATCATTAATTATGTACTTTGTTATTAATTCAAAATTCAGACACTGTTTTCATGTATACATGTACATGTACATACATACATAGTATAATAAAGAATTGTTCGCACTCTGATGATGACTGCGTTTGATAAAGAATGTTTGGCACTTGGGTCTTAATTACGATATGCCCTATATAAATAGCGGTCATTTTTCGTGGACCAAACTGTCGGTCGCGCATCGACGAGACACTTTCGCCGGTCGTCGGGACGTCCCGTGAGATCAAAACTTGATGGCCGATTTATCTAAAGATTTGGCTTGAACACTGAATATGCTTTAAAGTTGAACGAATTTCGGCAAACTTGGCCGACATACATCACTTTTGATTTTCACCAAAACAATAAGAGTGATTTTAAGTTATTAATAGTATATAAGTAAAAACATGACAATAGTTCTCTATTGTACGACGATAGATTTGATATAATAATCGTTAGTGTATAAGACGATTGTCTGGTACATACATACGAACATATCATTATTCAAGTGTATTAGATACGAGTTAGAACGGCTTAGAAACGACGTATATAGCAAAGCTCATCTTGCTTCAGACTAAGTAGGTAATCCGTACCGCCGACACCGTAATGAGGATACCCTCACACTCTCGCTGTGTGGCGCCCAAGAAACACGCCAGTATTTCTTAATTTCTCCGCGATTTATTGTAGGTATATGCGAGCGAGTGCGTAATTTTCCTTCATACATCATCCACAATAATTGTTGTTAAGTACGCATAGAGCGCGCTGCTAAGTGCCAGCGAAATATTAACCGCTTAGTTGTTTTATAATTGGCACGAGAGATTCTACTAAATTTACTATATTTATTACTGCGTTTCTCAATTTTAAACTAATATATTCGTTCCAGTGACATTCATTTGGATTTATCCCCAAAGATGGCAAACAATTACTTGAAATAATTATTATACGAGTAAAACCCTTGATTGATTTATTAGTTTTGTATTATTTTATTATAGGTAGTGGTATTGTTGTTGTTGTATTTGTAATAAGTAATTTGTTCGAGAGTCAACTAACACCGCGGTATTACGCGATCGTGTTGTGGTATGTGTCGCTATTTCTGGAAACACATCTATTCGTCAGGGTGTTTGCCACGCGCTACGCTTTTTCCGTCTTCGCACAGATTCATTGTGGGAACGTGCGCGTGAATTTGTGTGCGTGAACGCGTATGGCTAGGCATACCGCGCCCGGATTACAACGAAACCGAGTTCACTTAACGATACCGCGTATAGAAAATATGCAGGAACGTACACATTTGCAATTTTTAAAACGACATAATCAATTTCAACAAATAAATAAATAAATATGTTTGTAGCCAATCTTTAGTATACATACACTCAAGATAGTCCCCAATACTAATAAAGTGGAACACGAATTTAGATGCAGTAGACAAAGTTCATTTAAGGGCCATTTGTAACGAGAAAAGAATAGTCTTATTCAGGTCGCGTAGGTGCGGGTAGCTAATTGGGGCCCCTGGAATTCTCTAGAGTCCGGTCCTTGGTGCAACGGTCCTGAGAACCGTTTCCAATGGAAATGTGATCCGTAAAACGTGACTCCACTATTTTACGGTGATTATTGGTCGGATCGAACACCATCAGGCTGCCACGCTAGAGTTGTGGCAGGATAGGAGCGAGGGGGGGGGGGCGGGGGACGAAAGAGAAATGACCGCATACCCGGAAATTGTCTCAAGAAATATGAGATTACGAGGGAACTTTATGGTACAAGTTGCCACTTAACAACAATAACAACAAATCGTTGAATAAAAGTGACAAAAACCACAAATCGAATGACATTGACGCATTAATACATCGGATTAGCCGTCTAGTGATATTGTTTTGTAGCAAAAACTAATTACGTACCAAAGCACAAACGACCCTTGCTGTTTTGCTAATCAATGACTCATTTTACAACCATGTGTAATATACTCTGCTATATATTTCTCTATAGCAATCCATATATACATACATACATACATATGTACTTCGATGGTCTATATAAAGCTTGTGCCATTTTTTTATTTCTTTGTTTTTTTTTTTTCATTTTAGTATGACTTGCATCGTTCTTTTCATATGCCTAGTCGGTATAAAATAATGTGTTTTTTGTTGAATATATTATTTTTAATAGAGTCATTAAACAATATCTGATAGTAAACTATGACCATGTTTCGAACGTGTTTATTAAACTACGCGTTACTACTATTAAATAAAAATATCATTTAAAAAAAAAGGAGAGAAGGCTTTTTCTTTTGTTTTCGTGTAAGCATCAATCAGACAGAAGAAAAGTGGGTAATTGTACGTACGGAGGCTCGAATCATGTATTAAGACCGCGGAAATGTTTACGTAGGAAATGGCCGCGGAAGGATGATTGAATGAAGGGTCAGGAAGTACCTATATACACTTGCACAGACAACGGAATCATCGAGTGTCTTGAGTGGAGTGAAGTAGGTATATGTATGTATGTATGTAGGGAGATGGTATTAATTCCATAAACGTAGATTTACATATATTCTGCAGTCGTAATAATATTCTGTGTGCTACGATAAACACTGGGCTGGGGCACAACGCGAGAGTAAACAAACATCCAGACGAAGGATCCAGGACTTTGGTAAATTAAATTTGGTTGTTCACACAGGCCGCAGGACTAATCGGACAGAGGCGTTCAACATTGCGCAAACACACCCATGACTTAATTGATCCAACAATGCACTACTGTCAACTTATTATTTGTTTCTAAACTAATACCTATACATGAATTATAGAACAAGCGTTTGCTATAGTTGCTACACGGTGGTGGCGGTGAAATCTAATTGACCATCATGCTATTTTTAATGGCTATTGAAAATGACCATAACGCGTTTAAAACAAAGTTTAATTGCGCCGCATTGTCAGAGGTCCGAATGGGAATCTGATTGTGGCTCCCGAACAATCAGAACTCATTGGTTTAATAATTCAGTGCAGATTTGATGATTACAAACTATTTTATTAACTAAATTAAATACCACCAATGCACTTTTAATATAATTGCTATGAATGTGTTAATGAATCTACAAAAACTAATAGGTACAAACAACATGTTATGAAGGTAATTGTACGAGGCGCAAGAAGAAGGTAATATATTATTGTGAAATCCTATTTATGATATATTTTTACCACAAATGTGAACATGTCTGTCACTCGAGGGCCATCATATGAGATGCAAAAACTATAAAGAACATATACATACATACATACAAGGCTAGAACAAATTGATGGATGGCCCTAGCCACGCAACGGTGACAGTGAGCGATGCAGGTGTGGGGACACTTATTGGCGTCGTGACATCACGTTCGACGAGCACGGCACGCGATATATTTATGCGGCCGCAACCGCGACTGAACTATACGTTGCGTCGGGGATGGATATTCCAGCATCGTGCATCCGGATATCGCATTTGTTTCCGTTTTTTGATGTTCGTATAAACGCCAGCACCACTATTGATATTTATCGCTACATCAACCGGAAAGCGGCCTTACCACCCCTACCACCGCCCCATCACCCATACATAGGTTCGCTACACACCTACTAAAACCTTTTGTGTCGCCGTCGTGTTTCTCCAGTCCAGTACACAACCCACAACACTCGTATCTCGCTTTGCGAATAGGTTTTGTCGCATACACCTACCGTCGCGTCGTCGTCGTCGTCGTCGTCTTCGTTTCAAGACGTATGCCACCTGAATATTTTACTAGGGACAACGGCGATATAGCACCCATGTGTGTAAGCTTGCCTCGCGAGTGGCAGGGGAGGTTAAGGGTCAAAGTACGAATCTATCGTAGGTTTAAAATGACTTAAAATCAAATTGAGGCTCCATTAAATATGCTGAGAATTGAAAACCACAAGCAGAATGTCGCGTGGTAATAATGGTATTATATTTCTCGTATCTTAGCGTTAATGGAACGATTATGGTATATTGTGTAAACCGAATGAAAATCTACGTATTAGCTGTTTCCTAAACACACATTCGACACGTCGACGTATACACACACACATACACACATACACGATGGTACTGTTGATAATGGGTGTAAATAATTTTTGTATCTGCCAGAGAAGGAGTGGCGGTCTCGCGGTATACCGAGGCCGTGCGAACGCGTATAATCAGCACCCAGGCCGCTTCAATAAACTTGTTAATTATTCACTCTTAGTTAATACACACAATGTATTTATTCTTCACTTTTTATTGTATGTGTGGTGTCGCATTTATTTAGTGTTTCTAGATATGTATGTATGTATGTATATGTATGTATATGTATGTATGTATGTATATGCAATGCACATACTACTGGAAATTGTTCCTTTCGGAGCCATGGCTTGTGTGTTTTGTACTGTTTGTATTTATGTTCAATTTAAGATATTACCTTCTTAAAGCAAAATTTCATTTCACTAAGTGCAAACCACGCGTTCTTGGATCACAGTGTGCGGCGTTACTTATTCACCTGAACCAACAAACATTCACATTGTTTCGTATGCGGAATGTGAATTTATTAACTTATTTTTGCATAAAAAATTTAATCAAATCACACACATATTGAATTTTAATTTCGTACATGTTAAAACATTGGTACACACATACATACATACATACATACATACATACATACATAATTGGTATATACAAATGTTGACACAAATATCTCCGATTCGCCATTTGAGTGTGTACAGGTGAAATAATGCTGGTAATCTGATAAGTTATTTACGTACTAATTAACATCGTTAATTAGAATTTCGTAAAATGCAGATACACCTAGCCATACTCTATAAGCACAGAGAGAGAGAGAGAGAGAGAGAGAGCACCCGTTTAAAAAGCTATACGTATACATACATACATACATATAATGGTTTGAATTATTAATGTGAAACGATGTTCGCGTCTGTTCCGCTTATCTTTCCTGAAACGTGAACTACTTTGTTCGAGACTACCCTTCCTGCCCTCCGCACACCCTGTCACTGTCTGAACATAGTTTCAGCGCTGAACAAACCACACTGAAAATTTAAAACCAACAATATACGTAATATTATATACTTTGTTTCAAAACTTCTATTAATTTTGAGAAAAAAAACCGCCATAAAATATTAAATCGATTCGTTCCATCAAAATATCAAAGCGACATTGATCGAGTCTACGTATAAGATCAACGGTAGTATATAAAATCAAACTATACAACATACATATATATCGTATATATGTAGCATCAAGTCCACGTAGTAGTCCCAATACTGATTGGTCTATTGATGTTGTGCAGATGTGTCTTTGTGTGTGTGAGTGTATTTCGCGTGTTCACACAGACTCCGGTACTGTACCCGCCGCTCCGGTTGATTACGTATATTGTGAACAGTTCGTGAAGCTGAAGATGCTTCGCATGCAAATCTATCGACAACAACAGCAATACACAGAACCACATAGCAACCGCACAAAACTACCAACTGCAACCTATTCACCAATAAAAACAAATCAAAAGATATAATATTCTGAAAATTAAAGTTAACTGAACCACAAAGACTGATGCGATAGTAATGTCCATTCTAGATAAAAGCAGCAGGGTAGATGTGTTTGAAATTAATGTTAATTGGGATGAAATGAATGTCGTGTATTGTTGCGAATTAAGGTACGAGCGTGTGTCGGTGTTTGCGCAACGGTTTACGTATCAAATATTGAACTGTGACCTCTGGCAGCCATGAATATATCAGCAACCGTGCTTGTGCTGCAGTCTGCATTACCAAGCAGCCACAGTGTCAACCTACCAAAACACACACTTACTCAAAATAACTAAAACATTTAAAAATAGTCAAAATCAAACCATAAATAACTTGAAACCAACACTGATAAATGTTCAGAATTGAATATTCATTTATTACAATTTACGTATTTGTAGCTGGGAATTGATAACAGAATTTTTAATTAACATATAATTAGAATCAAGGTAGCGTGGTTGGTTTTTGAATTTTATACATGGATGCAGTGATGGTTTAATAATTGCCGGCAATTAATTCATTAATTAGGTTTCGCGGTGGTTGTAAGATCATATTTTAAATGCATATACACTACTATGATGCAGTTTGATAAATGGTTCCGGGTATGATTGATCGGAAAATGCAAATTTCACCGTCTTTCCGGTAGCGAGTGAGCGCGCGTGATTCAAACGCTGCAGCGTGACAAAGTCGCGTGACGAGCCAAAGGGCACAACCCACCACACGAGAAAAAATTGCTACATACGCGCTACATGCGCCAAGAACTAGTCAGTGTCACTAGCAGTGGAATTATAATAATAAATCCATTTACCTATAGGTAATCGCTAGCGCCCTATCCACATGTATTAATATAATTACAGTATGTTGCATTTATTGTGCTTCATAATATGTAAGTCTAATGACATGTTTTGTTTCCGGTGTCGGCGACGCGTCCAATTAGCATAAATTTGCACCGTGACTTGTTGGGCGGCGGTGTTCCGATCACACTTGCTGCAGTGATGGCAGACAAGCCTTGCAACAACACGTGTACACAATGATTTAATCGCATTACGTCATTTGCACACATAATTAAGACATATTCCGCGCGGCGCGGCGCGGCGCCGGCATTGCAAGTTGGCGTCTCGCCTTTGTTAGTGAGACAAAATGACGACTCGCCTTGCCCTTGTGTCGTGTCTCACCTCTGTGCACCTTAGTTTACGCCGTACTTCAAACGTTCCTCAAGCGTTAACTAAACTTATCCTCTGGCGAAAACTTTTGCTTGCAACATCTGCCTGCACTTTCCTCTCACACGCCACCGTACGTGATGAATAGCGTTAACAAATCATAAACTTCTCATATGTATAAAATCAGAATTAATTAAAAACCATCATTATGCAGTGGAATGACTTATTAAGTCATCAAAAAATAAGAAAAGAATCGTTTTGTATTTAGGTGGAAATTTCCGTTTGAGATACACTGTTTTAAAGCAGCATTTCGCAGCTGGTACACATAACAAAACAAGAGGAAAAACCGTTCAGATAACGTTGTTTTAATATTTGATAAGACAGAACAGGCATTTTTATCTCTACTGTTTGGTTTCTATAATACCAGTAAATTTTTAAACGAATCGTTAGCTTTCACGACTCGTATGACGTACGACTGATACCCATCGCCTTGTTATATATATATTTTTTTGTTTGTCTATGGAATATTGTGTTTTGTTACTTGAATTGTGTTGATCTGAGTTTAAAAAAAAAATCAAATGTGATTGCCATAATTTTAATTATATTCTCAATGTGTGGGTGTGTGTGTGTGTGTGTATCGATATAAAACCGCGTAACGTGCATAACTTTGAAATACGATCAAGTTCGGGGTGTAAACTTGGCCAATAAAATATATGACATGACCTGGCTGCAAAAGCTCGCACACAAGCACTAAAAATCCAAATGTCTAGTACCAATACTCGTGGAAAACAGTCTTAAATTACGCGCGCGCACACACACGGTCCGTCATAAAAATATTTCAAAACGTGGCTCGTACCGCACCGCAACACCGCTTTAACGCCAAACCCATAATTGGAAACCGGGCCGAATGGTGACTTATGATCGACGGTCTTTGAATTCATAGCACCGCCATTAGAATTTCTCTCCAGTAGAATTTTATTTATTTATTTATATAAACATACACGCATATATATATATATATATATATATATATATATATATATATATATATATATATATTTATATAATATTTGTGTGGTCATATGTTGCTTCTTCATCCTACGTATGTGATTCTATTTTCTACGTTCGCCATTATTCGATTTCAGCCGCCGGAAACGAAAAGAGAACGTTTTGACCTCACATATAATTATATTTGCGAAAAAAGCAATCCACATCTACAAGCATAAGTCGATAAAAAATGTTTGTCATGATTTATATGAAACAATTCGATTCAAGTCCAAAACCAAAGTGAAAATGCACAAGAAATTCGTTTTGTGCCTTTTAATGAATAGAATTCTAGGTGAATATCATAAATTCACGCTTATATATATATATATATGTCCCTGTATAGGTGTAGGTATTAGTGGAGTTTGTGGTGCGAAACAACAACGAATGAAATATTTGTGGCACCGGACACAGCGCACGGTATCAAAAGAAAAATATCTGCCAGTGTGCAACCAAGGGCTTTATTTGACTTCAATTTGGTTGGAACAATCTTTGAAAAAGATGGCGAATCCAACAGGTGTTCACAGCCGTATCGAGGTCGACCACAAATGCGCAGACATAATATAACATATATATATATATATGTTGGTACCAAATATTATCGAAATGTATTTTGTTGTCACCACAACTTCTAATCAATCGCAAATTAGTTACCAAATATAAATGATATATGTAGGTACACCTACTACCAAATGGAAAAAAGGTTTAATATTTTTAGAAGCTCCTCCACCAATTTGTGTAATGCAGTTTGCGTAGGCAGCTTACCAAAGTATAATAATTAATTTTTACTATCCAAACATTTAAGCTTGACTTAAAGTCCTAAAAGTTGTGAGATTAATGTCAAATATACATTGGCTAATGTATTTTAATTGTATCCCTGTTAAACCCAGTGGTATTTCATTAATTCACTTGTAAATCAGGGGTACCACCACGCAAGATTACTGCGGAAGTATTGGTGCTAGACCGGACCACAAATTAACTTCGTAATAAGACACAAGGCAGGTGGTGGGGGGTGGGAGTGGGACAAATGCGTGACTTCTTAGCCGTATACGCCGGTACCTATATCACACAAATCCCAATTAACAGTAAAGTCTTTGGTATTACTCCAGAGAGACGCTGGATTTGCAATATACAGCATCAGGTTGTTTATATATTGTGTGCGTACCTATCTATCTGTTTGTCTGTCTGTCTGGTTCTGTCTGTCTGTCTGTGTGTGTGTGTGTGTGTGTGTGTGTAGGGGATGATACAAAAATATAGATACATATTCCGCTAATGCAATTAAGTGTTGTTGTCTAATCTGTGATGCATACATGTATAGTATGATGCATATTAATTAATTTATTGGAGA
>JADQWA010001120.1:22500-40000 GCA_018344505.1 Nebria ingens riversi
AGTTGCTGAGTTTCTGTATAAGTATACCTACATATGTACATATATATGTTTTGATAACAATTATGATCGAAATACAAACATATGTGACATTCATATATTATTAACAAATGCTGACGAACTAAGATGGTGGTGCTCTTTTACTAAATATATAAGCGCCCATACAAACATATATATGTACGTACATACATACATATGAAATTTGAATGACTTGTATATTAATATGGATTTAGCAAACATATTTCATGCCGTTTGACATTTAACCATTCGGGCTCGAGCGCTTAAATCTCTTCGTGTTACAATTCAACACCTGGCCTACTTTTGCAGAGCCCACAAATGTGGCGAAAATGGCATTACGAAAAAACCTCTTACCACAATTCTAAGTATACCTTAACTATTGTTTTTATTATGAAATAAAAAAAACATTTTATAACTTTAAAAACACGTAATGGTTTATAAAAGAAATAATAATAGTAATAATAATATGTTGCGGACATTTATGATAAAATGTTGATAACATTTGAGATTGTGTATAGATACAGCAAAAAATTTCAAATGAATATTAAAGTGATGTCAGGCTAGGGCAATAATATACGAGTTATATATATATACATATAGTTGTAAGATTTGGCTGTCCCGCTCCGCCCGTCGCGCTATGCTATAGAAGTTATTCGTGGAATATTGAAATATCAACAACAACGCGCATATTAAATTGGACGACACAAAGCAGAAGTGAAGCAGGTGATGCCGTGTGATGCTGTGTGATCCGTGTAAGGGGATTTGTGCTGTCGGTGTTGAAGATGCTGTGTAATGTTAATTGGTTGACGTCGGTAGCTATTTAGACGCGACGCGACGCGACGGTGTGATGCGTGCACACACAAGAATTTAATATTGCGCGACGCACACCCGCCACACGATTGCGGTTCAGCAGTGGTTCTAATCAGATATTTACCATTTATAATATATGTATGTATGTATGTATACCCAAGTAAATAAATTTAATTAACACAGAAATGTTTACGATTTAAATATAGACACACAGACACACACACACACTTATAGGTATATAGCGTTACTACAATTAATATTTTTGTACGGAAATGATTATTCATGAATACACCATCACCTGGGAATTTATTTATTTCTTGTCGGTTAAGCCTTCGCGTTCTGTTGTGGAGAACGCGCTCGTGAATATTTATAGGTGTACGGTTAGGTGTAAATGTGTCAGAATCGATACGTTTTGAAATGCGCAATCCAGGGATCCGTGAACGCCATCGCCGTCGGCCGCTAGTGTTGTATTTACCTACATCAGTATATGTATGTATGTATGTGTTATACAAAAAGCAATGCTAGCGTTCGTTGCTACGTACATACATTCATATATGATAAATAACGGTGATATTGTCATTGCAACGCGCTTAATCCAATTATGCGCGTGTACCACCTGAGATCTCATGCGATTTATTTGCCGTGCGTATACGTTTTGTATATTCATACATACATACATATATATCTACAATCAATTGTTCATTATTAATTAGTTGACTATTTCGGGATAAATCTGTAAATCAGTAGTCATTATATCGTTCAATTTACTATTACTTAATGAAGCTTAATTGGCATTTGAACTTTTTTATACGTAATTCAAATGATTTTCATTTTATTTATATAAAAGTACCTACCTATGGTTTTTTAAACAATAGACTTAAAAATAACAATTTGACTGAAACAAGTTCATAGAATTGATTTGTAAATAAACAAAGAAATACACCACATTGTGTTATGTATGTGTGTGAAGTATGTACGTGCATAGAAGCAGTGAATGTTTGAGCGAGAAAGAGACATCGCTTGGAGCGTCCAACTGTCGAGAGAATGTTAAGTATTCATGGTGAAGTGACTGCATTACAGTTGAACTTTTCTAATTGTCGTATTCATCACCGCGGGCCGCCGGCGTTTGTGGAAGCGACGCGACGCCCGCACCATAATGAGGGACATTCTGCACCCCATCCCCGCGACGGCAATTAAAAGTAGTGCGAGTAATAAAGATGAATATTTGGGGTTTAAGTTCTTAACTTTGGTGGCCCGAAAAAAGAAAAAAATTTATAAAATATTCGCGACTATAAGAACGACCGTTTGTACAAGTGCCATAACTTGACGTAAAATATTATATATTTAATACTACAGGATTATGAGCTTCAATAATGTATAGCATTAAGTACTATAGAATATCCTTTTTGATTTATATTAAAACATGTTATATAGTTTTTTTTTTTTTTAACTATTTTTTATAATATCGTTATAATTTTACTTTAATCAATAATAATGAAAGCATATTGCGTCGGTATATAATATAATATAATAAAAACAAGCATACAACCCTAAATGAATGTTAATTAAATACATTCTTTCGTCAACAATGCAAACATATTTGCCTTTAATGTGAGTTAATTTAAAAGCACCATTGAATTTGCGATGTTTTATTTTCTATGCCAGGCATTAGTTGAAAATAGCAGCGATTTACTAGCGTACAAAAATACATTTTTTAAACCAAACTATACCATTTGTTGTATGTATGTACATAGGATCAGTGTTTTGTTTGTATCTACATACATACATATTAATATTATTTGTGTGAAAAAAAGCACTTTACACCAGCGCACTTTATATCTGATTGACAACAGCACGCGTTAGTTGCAAGAACATCCAAGGCGCGACGAGCGCTCGCTTAAATTATTTACTATCACAAACAATCCCTGGTATTTATAGAAAAATATTTTTATTGATCAAACATATTCCCGTCTCTAGCGTAAATATCTTTCATTTGTCTAAATACACGTATGTATGTATGTAAGTACAATCTATCTCAACAATTTCCTATGTTTGAGTTATTTATTAAATTCTTGCAGACATTTACCGATATAAATACCAATTATTGTATTAATTGATATTATATAAGTTTGCTTGCTATATGCATATATAAATATATTTCTAGGTTTATAAATCTAAGATAAGGAAAATATTTTGAGGAATAATATGCAATGTCAAGTAAGTCACAGTGGGTGCTTCAGTTTAGGGCGTGCAAATGGGCTAAGGGTTGAAAATGGTACAGCAGAGCAGAGCAGAGCAAAGTTTGTGAGAAAATGAGGCGTGCTGAAACGAGCACTCGCACTCGCACTCGCACGCGCACTCGCACATTCGAATGAAGAGAGCACGGAAAGTTTCGCAGTCGACCTCCAACATATTTTTTCTTCTCCACGCAATATATCTATACGATCGCACCACGTAGCGTAGGTATACATACTATGTGATGCCTACTCCCTTTTTCTTTCGTTGCGTTGCGCTGTTGGATGGACAGTGATTTCTTTTACGCGTTTTTATCACCCGCCGCCGGCTTATAACATTGCTACTCTCACCACACACTTTCACAACAATCAACATTTATTTTCTTTTTCTTTGTATGTATGTATGTATGTGTGTGTGTCATGTTTCATTTCATCAACTATTCATATAATAGGTACATACATATATACCTAGTATAAGATTATTTCCAACATGGAAATTTCAGTTTTGAGAAACGTTCGGAAGTAGTAAATATTTCGGCTACTAGTTGGCAGTTTATCATTGACAAACAATAATTTCTATGAACGCTGCCCTCCATTCACAAATGGGTAGTTTATAGCAGCGCTGGCAAACAACAACGTTGTTGTTCATTGTATGTAACTATCAACTACGATGATAAATTGTTGAAAAAAAAAAACATGGAAAAAAAGCAGGGGCGGTTGTTAAGAGAAACGGCAGCCGCAACACGCATATATATATATATATATATATATATATATATATATATAGATATATATATATATATATATATATATATAATATACACACGTTCTAAATTCGCTTGCACGCAACGCAACGCAACGCAGCAGACACTATCGGCGTTTTAATAATAAAAAAAAAATATTATATCAAACAAATAGCACGTCCGTCGGAGATACGGACAACAATAGCTTAATTATTTCCGGATATTATTGTCACTTTTTCATTGACACAAATCAAATATATCATTCATATAATATAAAAGCGACGAACGACCTCCATAAAAATGTTTACTGGCCGTTTGATGACGACCATATTATTTATAACGGACAATATGTTTTATTGGATGGTCGATATTTGGACAACAAAACGTTTTAGCTCTAGATAAATTATCGACTATTGTTCGTTCTTATTATGCTGAACAAATATTACCTATTACAAAATGGTGTTACAACTTTAGTCAAAAATCACGACCAGTATATATTAGTAGTATGCTAAAAGAAAAATATAACATTTTTTGATGACGCATACAAGCAAGCAACATTCATATGGTATGTCACTAATTAAACACTTTGTCAATCTATTAATTAACCTGCACATGCGCGTTTTCCCGCGCAAAGTGGTGACGGTGTCTCCCGAGCTGGCCTCCGATGATCTCCGAGTCGTTGCTGTTCAGGGCGCAAGGTTTCAGTAGTATATTGTGTTGGCAGCAGTGCAGACCTACGCGTGACGTCACAGGAACACGCGACGTGCGCTGTCATTTACGTCACCGGGAAAATGTCACAACATTCGACCGACTTCACGGCGTTTTTTCCGCATAAGAAAAGCCGCTAACCCGCTCGTTGCTACCTTCATGACACTGCACCCGTGCAGTTGCCTATTAGTGAACGAATTTGTGTCTGTGAATAAGTGGTTTATGAAAGTAAACGTTGTTTAGTGTACTGTTTGTGTGTGTACACCTGATAACCATGGATTGGCTTAGGATTGTTCTAGTTGGACTTCTTATTATAAAAGGTTCATATTATATTATTACTCAATCATTGATAGTAAATAATCAATTATTTTAAGCTAATTAAATTTATTTTTAGTAATTATGTTTTATTAGTACATGTATGCATGCATATTTCAGATAATCTATTTTAGATTTAAGACCAAGGCTACAAATCGAAAATTTGAACTTGAGCCAACAACGAAATTTTAATATTTTCAGAAAACCATACTAAATAAAAATAAAAAGATTTCTTTTTGTTTTATAATGACGTCGAAATAATAAATATTAATGTTGTCTAATTGAATGTTTTTATTATAATTACTCCGTGAATAAATATTAAATTACCGCATGTCGATTGTGAATAATACAGCTTTTATATTCGAGCGATTTACCTATAACTTTTGTGAAAATCTTTTATTACCTAATTGCTTTGAATCGAGAAATCATTCAAATTAAATATATTACATACATCGAATAAAGTTTAATCACATCACATTAAAGTCAATTGATTAACTAAAGTAATAACTTTAGTAATTAATAACTTTTTAACTAATGCATGGGCACATTTTAAAGTAGGTATATATTATCAGTGATGATTAATGTATTACCCTACAAAAACAAGGTCATATATTTTTGTGTGACGAATCGAAATTCCCTTAGGAAATCAAGTAATATCCCCAACTCTTGTAACGTTACTAGAAACAGACGCCAGTTTCGTTATAGTGTGCTTAATGTTACAAAAGTAATATTTATGACCAACTTTGGATGTTATGGTTTGAAAACAATATGATAGCGTTTATATATGCAAATAACTATATATGTATGTATGTGTATGATCGAATGGAAAGAAGAATGATAAAACAGCTTTAAATTGAATTATTTTTCAGCGATTTTGTTTATTGTTTGAAAAAATAATTCAGTATTTATACAATATTGGTTATATCGTAGTCCTTTGCGCAACATCCATTTAAATATTTATTGGAAACTAGTAATACATTTACACAATAGAAAAAAAGTTTGCAAATATTCGATTTTGTATTTTTCCGTCTGCATAACATTTATTGTGTTTACATGAGTTGATTCGTTGTTTATTTGAATGTTTAGAGCTTGTAAATATATATATATATATATATATATATATATATATATATATATATATATATATATATATATATATATATATATATATATATATACCTAGGTATATATCAAATGTTGTTGGCCTTTTTTTTCTAAAAAACATTTATTATAATCAACATGCGTGGGCAGCTGTCAGGTATTATTTTTTTAATTTTAATTTTTAGAGGTGCAGTCAACCGTAGTTGATAACACTTGTGAATCATTTGATTGTGTTCCAATTAAAATGCTAAGCAGTGGCCGGATTAGCTAGGAAAACTTAAATGAATTTAAAGTTGTGCGCCAGCTTAATTCAATGGCATGGCACGACAACGAACGAACGAACGAACGAACGGCAACGGCGGCGACGACGACGACGACGACGACAAAAATCCAATCAGGATTCCACATTAAAATCTATTCTTAGTTTAAGGGAAAATTGAGTTCCCACACCGCAACAACACCTTAAAACGCAGTCTAAGTCTTACCGTGTATTTTCAAACAATAGCAAAAGATTTGCTAAAACTATAGCGAATGTTGTTGCGCCACCGTCGCGTCGCGTCGCGTCGTCTTGTTGCATTGTTTCAAACTTTTATATACGAACTCTGCACTTTGGAAAATTAATGAAAATTGCCACGCAGTAAATTTGCCTCACATTACCTATAGGTATAATTTAATTCAGCTCGAGAAAATATTTTCATTCCATATTGAAAACAAACACAGGTATATACAACTAGGTATACCAACAAAAGATTATCAAGCGTTTATTCCAATAGTGCAGTATCATGAACTCGATTACCTATATACCTATGTAGCTAGTGTTCGCACTACCATAGTTTTTCAAAATAAATAAACGTCATTTTGACAGTTCAGTCGTTGCTATGCGTGTATCATGGCAGTGATTTGCAGTGTTTTATAACATAAGATAGAAAACCATTCGTTATTGTAAATTTGTCACAAAAAATATCAATCATTATTTGAATTGTAAAAAATAGCCAGCGTTTTGAGTTAAAATAAAACATTTTTAGTTGTGTGTACTGTGTTTTCAAAATTATATAGTAAATTCAATGAAGTACAGTGTATTTAAATATAGCTATACGAGAAAACTAACAACACCCTAACAGCTAGGTATATAAGAAACTTTGCACATATATGTATACCAATTGTATAAAGTTTGCAATAGTTCACATCAACTGGCAAACCACCACAAAATTAATCTAATCCTGATACACCTTTAGTTAATCATATCCAACACTGCGGCAAGTGGCTGAATGTCCTCCTCCTTAGCGGTCAGGCAGTGTTAAAAGCTACTTGACTTAATTGAATTTCATTACACTCCGAGTAGCTTTATGTATGACCAAAACTTATAATATGTTGGAAATTCTATCATAAATATATTATGATACATTACACACACATACATTATTACAAATTTAATAGAACGCAGTAGGTAAATGAATATTTTCTATTAGGTAAAGGAAAAAAGAAATTGTTTAGTTCTCAAAAATCATTGGCGTATTAATACGAAAAGTCAGTAATCTCCATAAAAGCAAGTTGTGTGGCCAACAATTATGAAGTAAGTTGGTTTAATACTACTCTATGTATATAGTAGTCTATAACAGACGACGTCCGTTTTCCCCCACCACCCACGCCAAGCCACGTTCTCCATTAGGCTATTGTCGTGGTCACCAAGTGATGTGGCGTCCGAGTTCAGCGCGTCGCATTCATTCAAATTTAGGATTCGTGATGGTTTAATTAACCCCAACCCCTATAAAACATTCTATACGACCGGAAACAACTATATATATATATATATATATATATATATATATATATACCCTTTATCCGTTTTACACACTTTTGTTATCAACTTTAGAATTTCATCTATACATTATTACATATATGTATAATTATACTGCATATATATATATATACGTATATATATATATAATATATATATATATATATATATATATATATCATATATATATATATATAAATTAATTATTCATACAAAAACAATTTATTATGAATTCCTTTTTTTATGTCTATGCATGTATTTATGAACGCACAAGACAGTTGATATGTTTATAGATTGAAATAAAAGTTGTGTTAAAATCTGAACTAAGAGTAACAGTTTATTAATTGTGTTACATTTTAGTACTTTGAAACGACGCAAGTTTGAGAGTGTATTATAAAAACCAAAACTAATAAAATATGTTTGAACGTTAAGTAAAACATGAAAATACCATGAATGAACCGTTTAACTTTATTCGGATTAAAAACTCTGTTTGAGGCGATGATTAACCAGCGTTGTGATATTTGCTAAGAAGTTAAAAAGTTTTAAAATAAGTTTTTGCCGTTTTATGGTCAACCGCGGTGGCACCATAAAAGAACTTTGTTAGTTTTTCATTAGTCATTATTTGTATACCTATATATGTATGTATGTGTGTGTGTGTGTTATCTTCAAACGAGTGTCCTGTTCTTCTTCCACTCTTGGATGAGGAAGAAGTACCTTTATAGTACAAAAACCACTCATCAGTTTCCGGTTTCTCCTGCAGACGGCTGCAAAACTTTTAAACGTTGCTCTCTTTCATAATTATTTTAGTAGCTCCTCTCAAAGTTATCGCAACTTTTCTCCTCGTCTTTTTGATATATGCACACAGGTCTCGGAGTGATTTTTTTAAATTTTATTTCAATTATATAGTCAACTCGTCGCTGCCAACTTTTATTTGTTTCGCGCACTCAAGACTACCAACATTTTTGTTTCTTCCCATCCACCTATTCATCCGCATTGTAACAACTTTTGCTAAACTACTTATAACGAACTGGAAGCACACAGCGCTGGTCCTATACAAACTGTTGGATGCGTACATCCTGATATCCATGAATTCGTTTACCGTAATATATTGGTACCTCCACCAGTTTGTGCTATATTTATGAGTGTCTTACTGGTGTGTGTTCATGTGTGTAATTTACGGATATTTCGTGTTCCAAACACATATATGTGCATATATGTGTGTGTGTGTGTATTGATCGTAATAGAATGATTGATAGGCGCCTTTAAGTTGGAAGTTTTGATTAAGTTTAATTCAGGGTAATACGGGCCTGTCTCACCATAAAATATTGACAATATTAATTATATTTGATGTCAGATGTTCAACTACATATATATATCTGGCTGTCTTTTACGTTATACCTCAAACTAAACAGTCGGCGCGTGCCTCACGATATATTAAATGTATTTTCTTCTCTTCTAATACACATAAATCGTGCATAGCTACTATACGTAGTAGTAGGTATGTATATACATTCATTTTATACAAGATAATCTATCGATTACCATAGCTGAATCAGTAGGTATGTACCTACTAAAATTATTTAAATATTTATTTAAGCAAATTAGAATCTATTGTAAAAATTTACATTTAAAAAAATAAAATTCCAACAAATCCAAACATATAGTATTACTATAGAAAAGCGTATGTATATAATAATAATTATATAGGAAATACTATTATTCTGTGGTCATTTTTAGAGCACATGGCGTTTCATGGTTCCTCCACATATGCACGTATTATAGTAACAGACTTTTATACATACATATTTTCATGTTTGCCCTGCACCCGTATTTGCAATTTGAAACCATAAAAAACAGTAACGCGAGCGAATGATAGTCTGCACATCAAATCCCGGTTAGTCGCTCGCCACCAGGGCACAAGCACCGAGTGGGGCGCAACCATCCCCAAATTTGATAAAAACAAATAGTTATAAAACATTTTATTAATATTGCGTGGCTAATATTGCAATTTTATATGAAATTAAATTTTAAAATTGATTTTAATGGATAAAATAGCGAAATTAATTTTGGCTGATGTACAAAAAAAAAATTCGTATATACGGCACTGAGTTAATGTTTTACGTTCACGCTCGTCACGCTTGCAGGATTACGTACACGCGGGGGTTCTGATGGAGTAATATTACAGTTGGTGTCGTTTCAAAAAAAAAAATAAAACAAATTCAGAAATATGAATAAATGCGATAATGTCACATAGACATACACGAGCGCGCACGCGTGTGTGCCCACATATTTTATTACATCTGCCATCATCTATAAATCATAAAATCAACAGATAAAAAACATTTATAATAATAGTGTAGTGATCCGCGAATTCAATCTGTTTATTAAACAAAACGACATAATTAAACAATGGTGGAAAATATTTAATATGACTAATTCGACAGGCGTTTATTTTCCGCAGCCTATTATTACATTAATTATTATTGAATTGGAAATTGGGGGAGCGGCCGTGGCAATGGCTGAGCGGGGAAAGAGTGTGATTGCGTGAGGGATAACATACATACATACATATATTGAAATTTTTCGTTTTTGATATACCAACAGCAAACAATAATAATGTACTGCACGAATTGAATTAAACGAATTTTAATTTTGTTGTTTAGGATTTAGTTTTTGATCGAAAATTATTCTCCTCTATTGTACAAATTCAATTTGATTATTTACTAAAATAAATTGGAAATTTTAATAAAATTCGAGTAGGTATAGGTATAGGAAGAGATAGAAAACAATTTGTATGTTTTATATTTCAAGTTTTATTTCTCAGATTCTAACATTAACAAAATAATCAACATAATAATAATTTCAACAAAACAATTAGTAATATTATTTAAAACAATCGCATTCTTAGTGCTTTCCGCCACTGCTGAATCCATACTCCTTTCCGCCGGAATGTCCGCCTTTCTTTCCGTAGTCATCATGGTGGGCATGGTGCGACTCGTGTCCAGAATGTCCCTTGTGCCCACTGTGATCGTCGTCGTAGTGTCCCTTGTCATGGTGTCCCTTCTTGCCGTGGTGATCGTCATGGTAGCCGCTCTTGTGACTGCCGCCCTTCTTGTGACCGCCGTGCTTCTTGCCGTGGTGTCCATGGAAGTCTCCGTGCTTGCTGTGGTGTCCGCCCTTGTGGTAGTCATCGTAGAATTTATGCTCTTTGTGGTAATCGTCTTTGTGCGACTTGTGATGGTAGCCAGTTGTTTTTTGACCTTTCTTGTGACCCTTTTTCTCGCCGTGCTTGCCGGCTTTGTGGCCCTTGCCAGAGGAGTGATGTTCACCGTAATGGCCTGCTTCGTCGTGGTGTTTCTTCTTGTGGCCGCCGTGGTCACTGTAGTGACCGGCATGGTGTTCGCTGCCATGTTTTCCTTTTATAATAAAAAGGGGCGAATTTCACTTAGAGGGTTTTAATTGTAAACATTGGATATGAACTGCTTGCTTACCATGTTCTCCTTTATCGTGATGATGCTTGGAGTTGTACCCTTTATCCCCTTTCTCACCATGGCTAGCTTGATGGTCGCTATGCTGGGAATGACCACCGCCTTCTTCAGAACTGCTCGATTTGTGACTCGCAGCTGCTACCAAATCGTGGCTTTCATCTTCATCGCTGACATGTCTAAGAATTGAAGAATTGAAGAATTGTTGAATGATTGATTGATTGATTTAATTGTTATTTGATTCAAACTGTTATGACGTACCTTCCGGCGCAGTAAGTGACTGCCAGACACAGGCCTACCAACAGAATAGTTGTCTTCATGTTGGTACTGCCCAGATTGTTGAGAGACCACCGAATGATGCCGTTTGTCTGGGTATCTGGGGCTTATATACCGGGCCACTGTTTCGCGCTTAACGTCTGATTGCATTCGATGTTTTTGCTTACCAACCGCGACAATAGGTATCTACTCACTTTTTTCTGCACTGTTTCATTCACTATCTATCGAGATTTTCAAATATTTTATGTAATATTTCGTGGTTTAACTTTATCTCACACTGCCATTCTATTTTGGCAAAAAAGATTTCAAAAACACTTGTCACTATATTACACTCTAAACTAAGTACTATTAATATAAAATATACTTTTTTATTCAGTTGTTTTTTTTACTGAATTTATTATGTGATATAGGTATGTAAAATAGAATATATTTTGATTTTAGTACAATTTGGTATTTGAATTGTTTATTTTATTTTTTGTGGAAATTTTATACGAATACTATTGTTTGAAATCCTATTATTTTTGTATATATTTCAAAATTACTGTGTCCTAATTAGTTATTTCATCTAGTATAAATATTCCACTACACTTTTGAATTAAATATTATATATATATATATATATATTATATATATATATATATATATATATATATGTTTGTAAAATTTGAATTTCAACTAGGATTATATTTCAAATCCTTGCAAAATCATTAAAAAAAATAAAAATATAGTAAATAATGAATGCGTTATTCATTTATAGCGCATAATAGATTTTTATATGAAACATAATTTCAGGTGTAATTTAACATAGAAAGTAAAATATACATTTTGCGATTCCTTCGTTTGTATATGTCTGTGTAATACAACTATTATACGCAATTTAGTGTTTCATAATTGAATTATTCAATTCTGGTTCCCATCATGTTTTGTTGTTCATCTCATGTCGTTCGGCTGCGTCGCAGTCAGTGACAATTCTGTGCGACTAACGAACCATGACATAGTGACATTTTCGTAGAAAACGCGCAGAGAAAGTCACTGAACAAAAGCCATAACGGAGTATGATGTTGCCAGCTAACCAACGCTGTTTATGTTTTGCGCAAAATTATACCGCGCGCGCTAACGTTAAGTATGCTTCGTCTTCTAGGGTTATTTACCCTTTCACTTAGGGCCCGATGGGCGTTTGTACTTTGCCAGTTACATGAAAAGGCGTTATGTGTTTTTATGGCACCGACAAGCTTTAAAACGAATGTCGTAAGAAGGATTTTGATATTTCAACGACGGCCAAGATGGCTTGAATAAATATTAGATATAATTGTAGGAATGATCAAAAAGGAAACAGGACTAATAAATTATGCACGTTATTGTAGTGATTTTTGTAAATGTAGCGTTGTCTGTTTGTCCTGTTGAGCGCAGCGCTAGTGTCGCCATTCCGCGTGTCCTGTCATCTCGGCCCTCGCTCCTACAATCTTGTGCTTTCGCCGGCAAAGGATACGTAATCCTCTTTACATTAATAATAGCTCAGCATTAACACTTGAAACATCCTGTTGTCTTGTGCCCGCTTCGCTTGCACTTTATGCTAGCTAGCTAGCTATATACGGATTAATTGTGTTTCTGTCGTCACTAATACTCTATAGAAACAATTGTTTTCATAAATATTACAATTATATCTAATTAATGTGAGGATTAACACGTTTATTATTCGTTGCGTGTGTGTGTGTGTGTGTGCAGACGACGTTAATCTGCCTGCTTCTTCTAAAAGTTTTTTTAACAGCAGCAGCAGCAAGAGTGAAAAAAGATTTTCTATACCAAAGTCGCTGAAATAACACACTGAATTGGTTCTTGGGTAAATAATCTAAAAATATACTCGACTTCGAGGACGTTCCATTGTGACGGAATTTTACATGATATTGAACGAAATAATGTTTATTAGGTATGGCCGGAAAACACAAATATAATTAAGTCTGTAAGGGGCTCATGTTTGAGTTATTATGGAAATGGGCGCGGTGTACTTTTTAAGCACCTGGTGCTCTGGACTCGCGCGCTTCGGACAGGATGAAATGTGTCAACCTGGGGGACACACTGACATAAAATAATGCTCAACCACCGTTGTGACTATATTCGTTATTTTATTTTATGCTGCCACGGAAATAATACGCCTGAGCGTTACCTTGTTGTTATTGGAGACATCAACCATGTCACCCTAATATACAAATTATTCTTTATACACAAGGAAAATTACTTTATATGTATATAACAAATTTGGTATTTATCATCATATACCTACCTATAAACAAAGGGGTTGTCATGTACTATCTAATAAAAATATATTTAACCGCGACACATTTATAATAAAATAATCTAGAGTAGTCTACGCTAGACTAATTCAATATGTTCTTTTGTTAACATAATTCTATAGTAGGAGTATATACCTACGTTCTTTTATTCACCGAATCGATATAATTTTGATGTGGTAGGCAAATTATACTTAAGCACAAAATGACAATAATAAAACGGCGGAGAGATCGACAGGGTTAGATCCGTGCGAGGTATACCTATACTATATAAAAGCCAGAGATGATACCTTGTAGTAGGTGTCGGTTGAGGTCGATCTCGACGCAATGCGTATAATTCAGGTCGATGTAAGCAAGTGACGCTTTCGTTCGGCTGGTCGCATCTTACTTCCCAACACGTCTGGTAATCATAAAAAACAAATCTGCCGCACGATGGCACTTATAATTCACCCTGGTTTATTGCTCTCTTTCGCCCTTGCCCCCGACCTATCTACCTCCCACCCCCCCATTACGCCACCGACAACGTAGATGAAGAGTGCAACTCCAGATACTACTCCAATTGTTATGCGGAAGATGCCTCGGCCAACCGGGTCCCCGACCGGAACGCCGGAGTGTCACAAACGGTGCCATACGATAAAATCATTGACACTACTAGAAGCGGAATCATCGCTAAGGGACACGTTGCACGCATCCGTTTATTTATATTTTATTCATATACCTACGCACGAAATGTTATACTTTCATATTAAAGCTGTATTCTAATGATGAAAGAGGTCATCTATCGCTTGACGAAATAAATCTAACTAGTTCTGTTGTAGAGATTCGAAATCCTTTCTTCGGCTTTACGAATTAAAAATGTACAACGTGCCAGAAATGATGATAAAATATTTGTGCAAACCGTGCGCAGAGAAGAGATGATGACAGAGGAGAGTCGATCTCTCTCATTTCCACTTAGTTTGCGAGGACCATCACTCAACGTAAGTAAGAAAGGATGAAGTGTGGTCGTCGGGACGACTTGGAAATCTGGTGCGACAAGGCGAAATAGATGTGTGTGAGAGAGAGAGAAGTAGCGCGTGTTCGGGAACTGTCATCTTGAATTCGTAAATCGGCTTATTCAGACGTTTCACCTGAATTTCATGAACGACAAACCGCACGGATTAATTCCCGGACCCATCCGCGTGCATTCAAAAGTGCCATCCGTCTCTCTACACATACACCTATATCGATCCCACAGAATAACCATCATCATCATAAATAATAATAACCAATGTTATCTTTTAATAACCGTCCGGTTCAAAAATTCATAAAAAAAACACACACACACACTAAGTGTGCTTTTAAGCACACAAAAAAGCCATTAGTATATACATCTACAATACGAATTGAAAAGTATTAGAGTAGTACAACTTTTATAAATTAAAACTAATGGAGACATTCTGAGTTGGTTTATAATTATATATGCACATGTCACACATGAACCGATTTTAATTTGAAAATAGAAATAGTATTATTTATAAAGTTTAGCGACCGAAATGTAATCATATCATTATTAATAAGAACATTTAATTAAAAAATAAAATATGATAACGTCTTTGCTTGTAATTATAATTATACAACAACACAAGGGCACAGTAGTTACACATAGTAGGTATCATCTTGCGACAGTATGTATGTATGTAATGTACATACTAAAGACACGCTAAAGTCAAAAACTTTGTAACGCTAAAAGCCGTGAATATATTACCGTGAAAATGTCATAGTTGTGAAAAAGGGATGGGCGGTGGTGATGTTGTCACTGCAGAATTACCACGTCACTCGAAAGCCCATTTATTAATTAAACTGCACGAGAGTGCCAGAGAGAAACTCTGATGGTTAACAAACACGAAGAAAAATGTATTTGTGACAATCCCGTGGTTAGCAGCATCAGGCAAAGAGGCAAGAGGAAACTGACAATTGACGAACGAACGTCACTGGTGTACACAGCGGTGTGCAGTGCATTGACTGATGTGGTCAATCGTCACGAGGACTTTGTCCTTCGTGATTGCGCTTCTCTCTGCAAGTTTAAATACTCATCGAACGCGGCGCTTGTTGAATCAGATGACCAATTCAATATTGATTATTAGTAAACAATCAATATTTGTTTAAGTAAAGCTAATCAATCGCTCTAGAACAAACCTTAGGCTGTTAATATTCACCACCAGTTTCAAATGTATGCATGTATGTATGTATGTATGTATAATAATTTCTAATCTTTTTCGATCTATCCTCCAAGTTTGTGACAATCTTATCTACTAGCGAAAGAAGCACATTTTTTGTCCACGTGACCTACGTCGCTCCTAAAGTGTCCGTCGACGCGGTGCGACAAGCAAGGCGTCCGGAACAAAGACTTAAAAGGGCATGGAGTCACGTAGTCTGTTGACCTGTCCCGTGCACAATCAGGGGGCGCGATTAAATTAAAACTCGGGATTGTTAATCCGATCGTAAAGTTAGTCACAGTCAAATCACGAACTGCGAAGCATCCGAATGTTGTTGACATCATTTTACTTATTGGTACAAGAGATAGAATTTTATTCAAGCTTCATTTTGTACACATTTACTTTATTTTCTTGTACAATACATATTCAAAATGTAGTGTACCTATTTGTAGGTGGCTTTAAATGGAATTAAATGTGAGCGATCGTGATATGCGTAATCTCAATAATGGAAAATTGACTGGCGACCGGAACACAATGTGATTGCACAAAACCAGAGATTGCTATCTAAAATGAACTGAACTGAATATCACATCAACAACAACAACAACAACAAAACAACCGCCTCTGCAATTCCGCCATTTTATTTGTATCTGTGTGTATTGTTTACATTATTACTAAAAACAATATACGTATATATTGAATATTACATATATTTACATTCATTTTAAACACATTACCCACACATAATATACCTATAATATAGGTAGTATTATTTTTATAAATCACAGTGAAAAATTGCACAAACATTATTCTTTTAAAAATGTTTGTGCAATTTATATGATACCTATGCGAAGGTACTACATACAAGCGCATCAAAAGCGTCTTTATCGTTCCATGGTTACGGTATTAAAAATTAGGTCATGGGCTTGCTTTGATGTACCACATCAAATTCCACAATATAGTCGACTTGTGTCCTATATGCTTCTTCATGCTACCGCCATTAGGCTTGTGTGTGTGTGTGTGTGTGTGTGTCTACATTATAGCTACAGTGTTATCCATACATCCATGGCGCAAAAACTAAATTCACACACACACACACATACACACATCAGAAAGATAGTAGTTCGAATAGATTCAAGGACGTCCGTAACGTATATTTACGGTGAACCTTTTTATTGCATAGAAAAAAGTCAGAAGAAAAAGAAAACCCCCAAACGCATTCGGACTTGGTGTTGTTTTCGTAGATTCTTTTTACTCGGCACTTCTGGTTCTACTTCTCGCAATTCGCCTGCGTCCCTATCTGTTTCTTTCTGTTGAGTTGAGTGGTTTATCGTTTTGACATTTGTGTCCGCGTGCCGCTGATGAAGTTGTCTTTGGCTTGTCGCAGTTAATTGTATAGGTATCATCGTCTGTGTCGATTTTTATTATTTACGCTGGTGACATTCGTGTTATCGCTTTTCCCGTTTCAAAATTAGCTGGATTTTTTTTTGTTTTGAGCTGCGCTGCTGTGTAAAATTGTGTTAAAGTTATGT
>JADQWA010001120.1:45000-282500 GCA_018344505.1 Nebria ingens riversi
TGACCTAAATAACCCTGGGTTAATTGTAGTGTGTTTGTCAAGTCTGGAAAGATTTGCCTCGTTGCCAAATGGATATCAATGATCATTGTTGGAGCACTTAGCGATATTAGAGGAATATATTTATGCATCCCCTCACATGGTCGTGGGAACTACCACCGCTGATGATAGACGCGTTGCTTATTATATATAATATATATGTACATACATATGTATGTTATGTATAGTATATGCTATTGATGAACTAAATGTCTATTTTCTGTTCTAGGTATGTTGCAACTTTCAATCAATATTGTTGGTGACGAATAAATTCAGGTAATTTCAAAAATAAGTATAGGTATAGTATTGTTCGTTCTAAATTATTTATGTGGAAATGATTACAATTTTGTATCGTGTGCACGACGTTGTATTCATCATCGGAATGATCTCGTCCACAACATTCCATGCTTCGTTTTGTATGACCAAAAGAAAGTCAAGTGCAGATCTTTTCAAATAGTGTCCATCGGATAGCAACAACTACTACTACTACGTTCAACCGATTCCTCTCTTTATGCTTTGAATTCCCTCTGACTTTGCTTGTTGAATATAAAAGGCACGAGTATTATATACGTAGATACCTCACATTGTGGTATGGTCAAGTATTTTATCAGATCACTGGATTTATTATATAAATCAAAAATATATACATATGATACAATTATGCACAGAAAGCTAAATTTACTTCTAAAATTTAAAAAAATCGATGTTTTTTCTTCATTTATTTGAATAAACACTGCAATTGAACAGACATTTTCCGGGTGAGTAATTCAAAGTTTCGGTTTATTTGCCGAAAATCAAAAATACAAACAAAATGTTTGATGATAGCTACCAGCATATCTGTTAGCAAATATTATATAGATATCGGTGTGTGTGTTTGTTCCAACAAACGACAATCGCAAACAATCTAACATCGAAGCAGTATTCAACTAAAAACAAGCGGATAATCGAAATTTTCAGCGATTGCCAGATTATCCTACACCTATAGGTATATGTATATTGCGGTATAAATGTGCTCGCTGCGTTCCAACAACTAAAATATTTAGTGATACAGATTGGTGCGGGTTCACCAAATTTAAAAAAAAGTGCCGCGTTGTTTGTCTATACCTATATACGTACATATAACTGTAACTATATTATATAGGTATCGTATTTTATATCACTCTTAATTCCTTCAGAGTTTATTTGTTAACCACTAACAAACAGCGAATTGAAATGATGTTTAATTGATTATACGCAGCAACTTGTATAGCTATTTATATCAATAGAAAAGTATAAGCTTATGTTATGTGTGGGTTAGTGTAAATGTACAAAATAGCCAAATAATAATGGTGGGTAGTAAGTTTTAAACACTTGTTTATAGTTTAATAAAAGCCAGGCTGCGGTGGGACCGCCGTGCGCCGTGCCGAGCCGCGCCGCGCTGGTTGTTATACACTTGTGAACACCGTTACCTGTCTCGCGTACAACCACGCCAGCAAGATGATGCAATCACAGCCTCACCATCCTCTTCTCACCTTACCACAGTAGTAGCAGCAGCAGCAGCAGCAGTAGTAGGAGCTGTCTTCTTTTTCTTGTTTGTGTGATTTTGTTTTGTGTACCTTTATAGGATGGCAGCGTTTACCCAAAGTGCCGCAGGAATGGTTTTATCGTTAAACTTCCACTTTTACTATTTTGCCAGTGACAAATTTACAATATGGTGGTTAATGAATTTAAATGCATATACCACTACAACATGGTTTCAATAATATTTGTATAAAGCGTTATTGAATTGTGCCTTTTTCCCCTTTAAATACCCACACAAATATGTTATAGTACCTACTACAATAGCATTGTTTTGTAGTTTTTGTTTGCGTTTTTCATTTAGCGTTTATATGGTCAAAAAGCGAATGAAAAGTTCTTTGTTGTTGTTGTAGTTGTTTTCTTCACGTTTTTCCTATAAATTCCTCTGCGTTTCATTCGAGAAGTGCCTGTGCGCTTGATATCAACGTTTGCTGAGTTAAAAAGCTGTCTACTTATGGTCAACTCGAGATAGAATTGTATTGTACTCTCTATGACGTAATCGATATAAATACATTGAAAGAAATAAAAAATAATTTGCAGCATTTTCGTATAGGTAGCGCAGATGCAGATTCTAAGAATGCGACGTTGAACGCCTATTAGGAGCAAGTAATGTGGCGTGTAAAATTAGTAAACGAAACTTGGGCAGAGTGAGTAATCGTTGTGGCTGGTAAACGGCACGTTTCGCAAGTGCAACATTTTTATCGGGTTTTGCCTGGCGTGGTGCGCGATCCTTTCCTTCCTTCCTTACTTCCCCATGATGGCGTCGCCGTCGCCGTCGCCCCATCGGTTATGTTTGATCTGCGGCCCGCGCGCATTTGATCCCATGTTTATGTCGAGTCACGTTCGTCGTTTGACACATGTTTCAATCAAGTAGAGCGCAACGGTGTGGCGTGCCCGCCTAGCAACCACCCTTAGCCACCCTCAGCCACCGCAGCAGCAGCGGTGGAGGCGGCGACGGCGGCAATGCAAACCGAAAGACCGACCATCAGTAGCATAGCAGCTTCTACTGCTGTCGCGTTACCAAGCAGGAGAAAACATATCGGTTATGTCTTCTTCCTCTTTGCATAACGTGCCAACGACGCTCGCAAACGAAACTAACCACAGCCCATTTGCCCTTTCAAATATCTTTTACACTATCATTGATCGCCATTCCAGAAAGAAATCGCTGAGAAAAACTGTTGCAAATCTAAAAACGCTGTGATTTATTTTATGTTTCCAACAACACCTTTAAGCTTATGGTTTCTATTATTATTATCATCTTGTGATAATAATAACAACACCAAGGATAAGTAATATATCCTAATCTAGTTTTGAGATAAAATAGTTTTGGAAAAGATACCTAAAATGTTTAGCTAAGTATAAAGAATGCGCACATTGTTTAGTGAAACAATGATTCATGACAATACAGCATGGAAGCATTGAGTGCACATTATGTCTACATGTATTAACTATACTATGCTACTTTATATATTATAATACCTATATAACAACAACGTGTTTACCTCCTCAACACAAACACACACACTGATACACGACTAGAGTGGGTGACAATGTGTGTACAAACTGTTCACTTTGATCGTCAAGTGACGAGAATGCCGCGTTTGCCAGGCTAATGGGTATTAAGCTATCGACGATGCTATGAACCCCGGGGACCTAGTGCTGCTGTTACCGCACCAGCATCTTGGACCAGAATCTCACGTTACTATGAATACAACCATGATACTATTACATACATAAACATGTGTTTTTATATTGCTAATAGTTCACAAAACTTAATCAAGGATAATTAGAGAAAAAAAAACAATGTATTTAAGCTTGTTTATTTATTTATTCTACGACTGACTCAATTATAAATAGCAATTTTACGTAGGTAGATATAGCTTTTTGAATAAATGTATGTCTACAGATATTTACGCGATTTTAATACCGTTTTTACATGTTCAAATCGCCCCTAGTTAGTGTTAATGATGATTAGGTCTCATGTAACTGTTGTGACAGTAATGTTGTTAGATATCCAACTGGGACACAATGCACGTTTCTACAATAATTATCAATATCCTGTTGCGTTAATATTGTTGTTGTTCCTCCAGTAAGTCAGATAACGATAAGAGTAACGTATGTTTGTACACATATAGGGTCATCCATTAAACTCATCCACAATTACATAAACCTTTTATTATTATTATTATTATTGTTGTTGTTGTGTAATAACTATAGCACTTTTAGTAAATATATATATGAATAGAAGCTTCCATAATTTTCCGATTTCCTATGAGTCAATATTTGATAGCGATATACCGCGGCGATACATTAGGGTCGAAGCATGTTTAGGTAACGCGTTCTCCATGTAGGTATATACATATGTATGTATATAGTGCATAAAGTAAACGATATTGATTTCTAAATGCATTTTTTATTCACTCTTTAAACGTTCCAGTAAGCATTAAAATATTAATTAACATGTAAAAACAAAACATAGAAACACTAAAAATAAATCGCGGCACGTAGCTATTATTGATTCAACCGCATTCTGATGGAATTAATTGACGTGAAATATTTTAACAAGCGAGCGTTTAATATTACAAATTCTGCTGTTGAACAATATTTCTGGAATCATTATATAGATATATACCTACATATAGGTAATAGGTGCATTGCTGCTAAATTACAAATATATAATTATTAGGCTATACCTAGATGTTTTATTCTAAGAAGAAGAAGAAGAAGGAAAAAATGCTCTAGCGTTAAAACGACACTTGTAATTATAGTTAGGAGTACAAATTAGAAGGGAACAGCTTATACAATATAAATTGCAAGGTCCACTTGAAGCAGACAGCTATATATGTACTTGTATATAGTAGTAGGTGTTTGCACACACACACACACACACATATGTACATTCTTCATGAAATACAAAACCTCTTGTGTTCCAACACACGTACGTATAAGTACACATACATATACTACAAGGCTTCCACTAATTGGACGCGCTGAGTAACTTAATAAGCGAATCAAACAAAATAGCGGTCGTCCAACAAAAGTGCTGTAGCAACCTCTGAGATCATTCGAGAGGACACAAAAGAAACACTCGACCTTAAAATCATCGTGGAAAAATACTAAAAGCTCTGACGTCATGCATGGTAGTATCTAACACAATATATGTTGTATATAAAGGCATGGATATTTATAGTTTACACACATATACATGCATACAATATTATATATTTTTATTATTTTTTTACTTTGAATGATATTTACACAAATGTAGTAGTAGTAGTACGAGTAGTCGACTTGTAAGACTTTTGATTTTAATATCAAACAGTTGAAATGAAACTCAAATGGGGCAGAAGATGAGCTTAGAGATAGAAATAAATCTGTGTACCCAGTGTAAATCAAATTGTGCGGACTGGTCCCGAAAGCCGTTTGCCGTAATGTCAAGAAATGTTCCAATATTAAAGTACTTGGTTATTTATGAAGAGGCATAAATACAGTTGAACCGGCGGCAGAACGACGAACTGTTTTAAGGGCGATGTACGAGGGGTGGTGGTGGTGGTGGCGGTGGCGGGAGGCGTAGAAGAGGACACTGAAGTTATGAATGCATGTAAATAAGGCATTCATTATTCAACAAGAGAAGATATGGCGCAAAACGCACGTAGATCGAAAACGCCAGCGAATTTCACTTAGGACCACGAAAGCTATTTCCGAAACAATCAAATTTATTTATTATTATTTACTCTATACTACAAGAATTATTGACATTTTCATACGAAATATTTCGAATTTATATTCAAGTATTTCATTACCTTTCTTCACGCATCATTATATCTTTTAAACTAAACACATTTGGTTTATAATTATCCGATTTTAGTCATTTGAACCAAGAAAATGATAGCGTTTTATAGTTATTTATTTATTTAGACGAGTGTAAATTTAGTACATTGCAGCAATATGTACGTATGTATGTTGTGCGTGTGGCAGTCAGTGTGCGGCGATATCTCGGTGTCTGGGTCTTGTCGATTCAACCCACTGGTTACACTCTGTTGTAACAGTGTATACTGAATTCCCCTTATTACAACACCATCTGGGCGAACGTTCACCGTCTGTTGTTTGCTACCTCTAGTATGTATGTATGTATATATGTGTATACTTCTTCTTCTTCTTCTTCTTCGCCGCTATTCCTTCTCTAGCCCGCCCGCATACACCACGACAACTGTCGCATGCGGAACTGGGATATTTTAATACAAATTATTCTATGTTTTTAATTTAATTTCCACATTGAAGAGACGTGCGCGCACCATGGCGTAAAATCGCTGACATTACACTATGTGATGTGTTTGTTGCCTTGTCTTAATTATTTTAATAAACTAACAGATTTGTATATATGTACATACACACATACATACATACATACCTTTGGCATAAAAAGGGACTTGAATGTGAATTTGGTGGCATGTAATAGATAAAAACGAAATTGTGTCTTTTTGTAATACAAAAAGACATTTCGCGTGCGTTTGACGTTCGTATTCACAGTGCTACTGCTGCTACTGCTGCTGCTGCTGCTGCAGATAACCACTGGCGCTGCTGTATATAAAAGTGTAAATTGAGCGCGCTGTTCGTAGATAAAAGAGAAATTGACGTTAGAAAAGTTCTGGATAGGAAATAAGTTCGCGAGGCCGTTTGTGCCAAAGGGCTTGTACCAGAGCACCAACGATTATTCCTTTGTAATGGGATATACATACGTACGGTGATGATGGCTTTGCAACTTGCCTCTCTCATACATACATACATACATACATACGTCCAACACATCACACAGAAACAGACACCTCTCTCTTTGTATTATATATTCATATTGCACATCACATACACAATCAAAATGCAATAGAATTGACTGAAATTTCACCTTGGCGTTGTAGGGCGTCGTGATATGTTTTATAAATTACGACATATACAAGTGTCCCATCGCGTTTTATCAAACAGCATATATCATTTTTCCATTTTTATTTTTTTTTTATCTCTACGCCTCCTACTACAGAGTACATTTTTTATTTAAATTATTTTTGCTACGTAAATCTCGAAATTTTACACTGTTATATGCAAATCCACAAGTTTTAATCGAGAGTTAGTCTTGTCATGAATTTAAATTTTTATCTACGACTCTTCTTATGAAACGTGCTTTTCTTCAGTGTATGTGTGTGTGTGGTAATTTCTTTTGCAGTTATTTCCTGTTACAATGACAGTCTGCTAACGTCTTTATCTGGATTAGCCCTTACCGTTTACTTGATTTCGCTATACGGCCAGATTATATTCTTTTTAGAGCGCGCCTGCGTGTGTTATCCAGATAACCATGGTTATATAGTAGTGTGTATTTGTTCAGGGAATATGTGTGTGTGTCTGTCTGGTTAGGTTTAGTGTGTCGGTGTTCAAAGCAGCAGAACCAATATTCCAGATTACAAGAGATGATTTTCAAGTCACGTGCCGCCAGGGGAATGGCGAGGAGCTGATCGCCTGGGCGGAAGTGGCATCTGCTCTTGTTGGCCACTTCGACATCTACCACTCTCTATATCCCTACTCTGTCGTACAGTACCGTACTACTTCCGAAATCTGTTTATTTTTTTGCTTATTTTTTTATTCCCACATAATAAATTTACTATCTATATCTTTGTGTAAACCCTATAATATACATATTGGGAGAATCTACATATATCTAAATAAATATAAATCACCTATTTGATTACGTTTAGAAAAGTAAAAGTTACTATTAAAGCGTAAATATTATGCGTAACTGAAATCAGTTAGATAATTAATTATAGAGCGTTTAATGAATGTTTATGTTTAAATTTGTTTTATTGTGATGATGGTCTATAAATTTGCGTTGTTTTCTCACACGAGAATCCGGTCCTGGTGCACACAATCACCGCGCTCCGCTGGAAGCAAGCAAGGTGCTTTAACCTCCCCAGGAAGAGAGATCACTTGTTGTTAAGTACCACCGGCTAAAATTGCACCCGGACACTCACCTCGCCGCGTCTTCATTGGGTGTACGATGCCGCGAGCAAGACGCGTGTTGACCTGTCAAGGTCGTATTAGTGTGACCTCCAGGTCAAACAGAATTTACTAGATAATATATGTTTGTACCAATTGATATAAGCTTATAAAAGTATAAGAAGTTCAATAAAAGTACATTTCTTGAGTATTATGTGAATAAAGTATCAAGAGAGATACATATGTACTCGTATGTATGTGTCGGTATCTACATATGCACATTCAAGTTAATAGAAATACCTACTGTATACATATATGTACGTACATATTTTGCTCTAAACATGACATCGGCTGTCTAGTTATTGTTTGCAGAACGCTTCCTTCTAATATTCAGCATCTCTTACAAACAACAAAACAGAAAATACTCACACAAACAGTAAACAACAACAAAGGCAACCACACACGTTCCCGTGGGCTTGTCCCTATACATGTATGCACCTATTTTTAGAATTAAACTCGCTCGCTGACGCTACCTGCACTTTGCTAGAGGAACTGGAATCACTCGGATGTAATACGTGACATATAATCATGCATTACAAAGCTGAGTTAGCCAACGTATTAGTCCACACCACAGTGACAGCGACTAGCAAGAGATAATAAACTGCTAGAATTGTTTTCATTACACGTAAAAGATACAGTGTGATATGTATGTATGAGCATTCAATCGACGCTTGTAATAATAATTACACTGGAAATAATGTTATATGATGAAGTTTATAATAAAATTGTAGTCGTTTAAATTTCCAACTAATAGGTATAGTCATGAAAATGTACTAGTAGGGTCAGCGTTAGAAAATAGACCACAGGCAACCATTAACATGTGTAGAGTCATAACTGTATAGTAGCCTCACACTTAACACGCTTAACGGTTTAGAATTACTTTTATATACTCGTATATATATACTATATTATAATAATATTAAATGTTGCAAGTTAACTTTTGAATGGCCAGCAGGAATTCGTAATCTCTTTTCAAGATGATTTAATAATATTTTCCGATAAATAACGCGCACCTAGTCTAGATATAACATTTTCATTGTAAGGGGAGGTCGATCTAAGTGAGTTCCGCAGTCCTTTTAGTTGGGCGCGTGTTGTAAGGGCAGTCGTTAGTAGTTACACGCTCGATTAGCTCGTGACTCGATCATCTCTTGTCCGAAGTGTCTCGCTTCGTCAGAGTAGCAGCCCTTTCACAGTTGATGATGGCCAACGCCGGACATTATGTGTGTTCAACATCAGTACTACTTCATCATCACTTTACCGAACCTAACCACATTACTACATTTTGCACACGTGCTACATACATATCTACTTTTCTATATCACTTACAAACACTTTTCGTAGTAAACAAACAAAAATGTAAGTATGGAACTATGGATACCGGGATAGTATACAAACGAAATGAATAATAATTCTTTATAGACCCTTGTTTGGGAGTTGAAATCAATTTCTCGTGACAGGCGCAATAAAAAATTAAATAAACTTCCCTAACAAAGTAATAAAAAGAAAAACAGATTTAAAAAATACATAAGCGCGCGCGCGCGCACACTGGTGTAATCCGGGGAGTTTGCTACAGCACACAATATTAGGGGAATCCCCTTGACATTATAATGATTTTTTAGACTTTTATAAATGATGCTATTATTCTCGCCAACAAAACACGCGAATACTACCGCTGTTGTGTGTGTCTGCGTTCCCATTGCCTCTGAATTTAATTTCAATCACACTAATCATAGTAGGTATAATGTATGTATAACCTAGTTATGGACACTTTTGTGTGAAAATTAAAAGATATTTCATCAAATCGCTGTAAACAGGGTCGGCTCGTTAAAAACCGGGGCAAACAGATAGTGCGGATTCCAGTCAAACAACATATAAAATTAATGAAAACTTTATAGCGCCAAACCCTTATATATATATATATATAAACTCTTGCTTCGTCGCCATATCCAAACAATAAAATTCCGTTTATACTTGACGACGATCGCTTACAACGTGCAGAAAAATTAATTGCTCAACTCATTACTAACCCTGGTTTTATTATTGAAAAAACCACTTCTTCACAGCGATGCGATGCCACCCACAACGCGCAACGATAATAAATTTTATTTCTGTTCAAAGTTTTGTATAGTCCCTAGTAAGAGTGCAGTGTTGCTCGCTTCGTATCAAAAGTTAAACAATTTAAATTAATTTCGTGTGACTAAGGTGCCGGAATATATTACTCTCGTGTGTTTTTTTTTTTGTTTTTGTTTTATTATCTAGAAAATGGATTCATCTACTCGATAAATAAATGGCAATTATATAATTGTAATCTTAGAGTAAAGTTAATTAAAATATTGTTGTAGACAGCACCTGATGGTGGTGGTGGTAATTCCAGGGAAAATAATTTTCCTGCAGGCCATCGTGTGCTCGCATTAGCTCTTAAATAATAAACCTACATCCGTGTGGTTGTTTTAATTTCGCACGCGCTTCAACACCGGCCGAGGCTCGATCGGCCACCGGTGTCCGGGGTCACTTCCCCCAGCAGGTGACGCGGATTCGTGCGGTCAACGCTATAACCACCTGGTGTCCCTGAGGGCTAGCGTGTGCCACGCACCCAAACGCGTGTTGTTCACTTTTTAATTTTTATTCGTTTCCTTTTTTGTGTCTGTTGTATTTAATTAAATTGTATGTATAAGGGAAAGGAAGGGAAATCTAATATGGAATAATTGTTGAATGAATCATAATAAATTCCCCTTCAGGTATAATTCGTAATCGTGATTTTCTCAGGTCAAAGAATAATTGAATCTGCGCGTCAACTTTTTTAATTACCGTCTGTGCCAATTATGTTTCGCTTAGATTGGTATTACTTTCGGTGCATTTTGCGAAAGGGTACAAAACGAATTATAATCGCTCATTGCCGCCCGCGCATTCCATAGCAGATCGATTATTGCCTTTTGATAGCATCGGAAATATTTTATCAAGTCAAAGTTTCAGCCGATGCGATGAATGGAATGCGAACATTCTTTTCTGTATTTCTTGAAACGTATATTATTTTCTTACTACTACTAGTCCTAGTACTACTACTACTACTACTACTATTACACGACTGAACGAACGAACGAACGAGCCAAGGCAATCATAATAGACCTATCGCACAACTTTATTAACCATTTATTGTATAAAGGGTGGAAGCGGCGGGAGGCCATGACAGGGATCAAATTTTATTTAATCTTGTAAAAGTTACACCGTTCATCTACTATAGAACATTTGTTCAATATGAAACAATACATTTTAAATTTAATGAAGAAGTATGTATTTCATATATTATTTTCTTATTTTACACGAATATATCCCTAAACCAGAATACACACACACACAGACGCAATCAAAAACAACGCTATCCTTTTGTAACCGAGTCGTCCTTTGTGGTGGCTGTAATGAAATAACAAAACAGGCCATCAGGACCACATGATATAGAAATATTATACGGCCGTCGCTCTCACATTGCATTTACATTTCAAATCATTACATAGATATTGTTTAAGCGTTACATTATTCTAAACACACATATTTTGATAATCAGTTTAGGTATCCATGGCGCTTGTCTCTTTTAAGGAAACTGTGTGATAACAAGGTGTACCACGTCACTGTTGAAGTTGTACAATACTGTTCAATCCTATAATCCGATTAATACAGCGTAATTTATGTCGCCTTGTAATCCGACCAATTCTCTTCGCTTGCCACTGTTTTACTAGCACTGTTCACTATTCAATAACATTATTTATTACAGTCTTTCAGCTTTTAGCAGATGTCTCACGCTATCCTAAGAATTATTATTATCAATAATTCGAATACTGAAGCCTATACGAATTGGATATTTTATACATACATATGTATGTAGATATTAGTTAAAGCTTGAATTATAAAATAGAAAACATATGCTTTTTTAAATGCTTAGTCATACAATAACATCTGTCGAAATGCTTCACTATAATAATAACAACCTACACCCTTTTAAATATAAATATTAAGTCATATCATTCATAGTAGTTAGTAGTATTCATATTAACAAGAAGAAGAAAAAAATAAAAATTCTAGACTATATTTATAGGGGCGAATGTAATAACCGAAAATACACATCGCGTCTCGGTAGTGCGTATATTTTTTTTGCAACATACGTCATAAATATAAATTACTATCCTAGCTGAAAACGTACGTACATTTTTAACAGAAACTCTGCATGTGTTGGTATTTACTGCATATTAAAATAAGCAAACAAAATGTTGCTGTGCAAATAAAGTTATCCGACAGTTAAATAGTTTATGCAATATTATTATACGTACATATATTTTCATTGCTCTGTTGATATACGTACATATATACATACATATTCAAATGATTTATATTCTTTATTTACGTCAGTTAATAATCAATTGTATTAGGTACTAATCAAATATTCCGACATGTTCAGCAATTTGTAATACATTACAAAGTTCAAATCATTTACAAATGTCAATAATTTACTCCTCTATTATACCGTGAAATAACTCCGATTGCTTGCCACCACCCTTAATACACAGCGCGCTCACTCGCATGAATGTAGTATACCTACCGACTAAATCACCCTTGCTGAAAAGATTTCAAAATAAATTCAATTTAATTTTTATTCATTTAAAAATTTTGTCGAAAGAAAATCTAATTATCAGAATTGAAATATTACTGTACTAACTCGGAAATTGGTATCTGCCACACACATACAAGTGAAATGTTGTTTAAAAGTATTAGTAGTAGCTACAGGTTCAATATTGGCTTTTATGTATGTACATACATATATATATATTATTTTAATATTACACTACCTATTTTAATATGTCTAGCCTTTTTCGTCGAAAACCCGGTTTGGAACAACAACGGCAACTTTCGTAGATTTACATATTTTTGATATAAAATCTAATAATAATATTATTTTATGTTGAAAGGTCTTCAAAATATTCATATATTACTTATATGTAGCTAGTAAGAAGAACAACTGATGTTGGTTCGATCAATAATCCAAAATAAGAATAATTAGCTTTTGCTGATTTTTAAATAATAACCTATATTGTATATTAAATAGAAATGTAATCTTAATCTAGTTGCGTATTTTGGTTATTAAATAAATTCTATTATGATAGAATCAATCAATAAAATATAAATTATTTCGAACAAAGTAGATAGCATCAGCACTCGTGGCTAAAATAACATGTCATTTCTTTTGAGTAGTACTAGTACCCCCCCCCCCGCCTTCCAACCATACTACGTGTATTGTATGTATGTATATAATTGTAAGGGTAAAATTTTCGTAATTAAAAGAAAGATTTGTACGTTCAGATAACAGCGCCATTAAGTAACATTATTTACTTTTCATATGAAATTTAAATAACTTCATTTTTATCTTTGTTTTTTATCGTTTTATTAACTCGCAGTGTATTATTTAAATAACGCAGACGATGAGGAGAACATGCAAAATGAATGATTAAAAAAATGTATCAAATTAGAAATTGTACGTAACTATACGTATATAAGGTCTATATGCAGAGAGGCAGACACTGATTTTTGTTAATAACGTTAATTAAATTTTATTCTATTTTATATTAACACGATGCAAAAAATCCAATACTAGCCTCAGTTACCTATGTATGTATGGTATGTAGTACATATATAATTAATTAATTTCCATGATGTCATCACATCGCATTGTATAAAACAAAAGAATATTTCCATGAGTAATATTGTAATGAATATTTACGACATAATATAATATTTGTACTCACACTGATGTGGTTTCATTTATCTACCTACCTACGAATTGAATCGAATCGAATGCATTACGTATCGAAATACTCGACAATTCAATTAACTACAATCAAATGGCTATATACCAGAGAATGTTTGTCCGGCAATGTTAAGCATGGAATGTTCTGTGGTCGGGTCCAGGCGTCGAATAGACATACCGTCGCGTCACAACGCATCACATAGGCATATCGTCGTCACATATCGCATCGTATAGATAATCTCAGGCGCTGGCACGGCGCACTTTTTAATTTTTCATTATTATTCGCGCAACTGACATACATATATATATATATATATTACTAACAATTTATCACATTTTATTGGAAAATTAAATATAGCTATTTCAGATAACCATGTTTAAACTAAATCATCATTTCTGGTCTTCTAGATTTATTAAATTAAAAATGGTCCATATTTTAAAGAAATAAGGTTCATTTATTACAGATAAAATATGAATTGGCATTTTATGTTTGTTATATAGATATATTTTATTTAAATCCTCCACCGATTACAGGAGATTCATTCGTCGTAAATAGGTACTATATAGTATAAAGAAATATAAATATTTATCCAGATATCTGTTTATTTAAGATTCACCGTCTAAAAATCGGTGTTAAATCGAGTGTCACCAAACGAAATAAACTGAAATCTAATTTTCCGCGCCAACGTGAAAACGCCGCGTCTCAATATTTGCCAGGTAGGTATTTACAACGGGCGTATATAAACACATGTGCAACAAGGATGGCAGCCATTGCCATCCAGTGACGGAACGGAACGGAAGAAGTGAAATAGACGCGGATATCAAAGCGTCGGTCGTATGATGAAATATGTTTGCTTCCTGGGCGAACGAACCACTGCACTACACTACACTGCGCAGAAAGATGTTTCTCAATCCGCACACACACACACACACAGACGCTCTTTTGTATAATACGATCGTACACATACCTACCACATATATATATATATATATATATATATATATATATATATATATATATATATATATATATATATATATATATATATATATATATATACTTTAATTGAACTCTCATTCAATTAAACACATACGAATTACGAGACATATGTGAAATAATATTTAATAATTTGTGCCAACTAGTTGTGATTTGATTTTGAAATGGAATGCAGAGAGTTATTGAGTAAGTGAGTAAGTGAGTGAGTGAGTGTAAGGAGTGATAGTATGCACGGGCTCGCGTCCGCCGAGTTCGCCTTTTCGTTTTTCATTATAACGATGCCATTTGTCAAGATTACGTATTTAGATGTGGCGGCTGCAGCCACCCCCGAAATTTAGGTCTTATTTCGCTCGATAAATTACAATTAGCCGGGGTAATTGCCGCGTGCAATGACTCTAGAAAACCTTAGTAGTACATACATACATACACCCATCGAACATTCAACGATAAACGATGATGGGATATTTCTGTTTGAAAAATCGACGTCTTCAAATCTCCCAATTATTCTTAAGCACACATTTCTCCCGTTCGAATGCACCAAGCGTGCGCGTTAAGGACAGACACACTACGCACTCTGGACATACATACAACACTTCGTGCCATTTGGTTATTATGTTCTTCGGGAAACGGTTTAAGGCACGGAAAACGTCGCGCGGACACGATTCGGCTCCAAGTCTGGACGTAAGTATTTGCACACCCATAAACTATGATACGTCACTTTGATAACACTATAATACCGTTTGCACTGGGCTTTTATACAATTATATCTATATATATATATATATGTACTACATACATACATACATACATATCACCACACGCGAAAAGAACAACCAATTTACAACTTAAAATCTTCAATAAGAAATATTCTAATTCTATATTAAATTACGGTGCTGCATTATCGAACAAAATAAAACTAGTCGGGGTTATTATATATTTTAGTGCCAATACAAAAGAAGTCAATTCCACCATGAATTGTGATTGCGAACGAATTCTTCTTGTATTTTCCTTTCGTGGTGACCTTTCGCATTTCCTATTCATGTCTCGTCAACGTAAAAGCTTTATTCGGCTTCCCTCAAACGTAATGTGTCCCCGTCTTTTCTTACGGTTCGTCATTCGTTTTTCTTTTTTAAAGAAAATACGCCTGTTTTGTTTGGTATTAATTTTTAATAAAAATTTTTGCACTTTTTTTCCAAAGAACACGAGGAAAAAATGTAATAAACATACGCTCTTTGATGTTCGAAGCTTCGTCTTTTCGACGAAATATTTGTATGGCAAAAGTAAAATTACATTATCATTCGTATAAGATTATATATCCAAAGTCAAATATTATAAGAGAAGTTATTTATAAATATTTAAAAAGAATAATAATTTTATCAACTTTCATTCGTGTTATGATTTTTGAAATACGACCACATAATATAGTATGTATGTTATTATAGAATTGAAATGCGTTATATTATGAGGTAGATAATGATTGGTGTCCTCAACTAAGTTAAAAATCAATTTGGAAAAAAAAAACGCGTAAAGTAATATGAATATTCGTAAGAAATTAAAATTTTTATTAAAAGCAAAAAATAAACAGTTATTTAAATCGGGGAGAAAAAAATAATAATTCACTGATTTTAAAGTAGCAATTATTCACGGTATTATACGATAAGTTTAAATATTCATTTTGAGTAGTTAATTTGCACATAGATATTAGGTACCTACCAAAAGCGTGAAAAATCAATTTTCAGAAGAAAAAGAAAAAGGGCTTGTTAAGGCGTGACAGTCGCGTGACATACAATCAATCAATCAACGATTAGTTTCTATAAAAATCTTCAAGGTGAACACGACATCCTAATTTTCCACTCGTCAATTAGCCATGTATGTATGTATGTATGTATAATAATTAAGTTTCCATTTGCGATAAAAAGATGACGATATCATTTTCGTTTATTCTATTTTTCGTAATAGCACTTTTAAAAGATACCTACATATGTACATACTACATACTATATATGTAGGTACTTAATACCAATGAAAAATAACTTTGTACAAAACACAAAAGAGAGAACGTCATTTCTCAAAACTGGATTAGTTGAACGAACAATCGCAAATGTCTCAAGTAACTCAATTGAAACATAAAATATTTAAGAACAATTAGTTATAATTATTTCGACAAGAATGGACGAAAATGAGCCGAACAAAAACACAATAAATGGCAATGAATGACGACGGTGTATAAATACACAGTTGCGCGAAATTCAATTATTAATTAATCTCGGAATGAAAATTGGAATATAACCGACATTTATACAAAAGGAACTTTCATTATTTTTTATTCAAGTGTGCTTTTAAATTAAACACACACACACACTGTTAACATCTCAAGTTGGCGTTCATTTCGTTTTTCATCCAAGACTAATCATTATGCATCTACTCGTAAAACCATCAAGCTGGTTTACGACTATTGCGGTTTACACTAGCTAGTTGCTATACACCTAAATATATGTAGGTACATACATATATATATATACATGTATATATATATATATATATATATATATATATATATATATATATATATATATATATATATATATATATATATATATATTAATGTATGGGACAGATTTTGTCGTGTGACATGATGGTGTGTCCGTGTTCGCGTTGATGGTCGGGTTTTGATAGATGCTACAGGAAATGAACTTGGATGCGAGATACGCCGATGATAGATCGACGATGATGCCATCATCGGATGCTGCGGCTGGGGAGGGTGGTAAAGGTTGGCTGGCAAAGGTTGACGACGAGAGATATGTGCGCACACACAGACACACACACACACACACACACACACACACACGGTGCGGTATGGGGATTTGCTAGGGTGGCGAAAAAAGTGGTGAACGAACGATTTTTGCACACTTTGTCATATATAATAGTGTCTCAAACACTCTACAAACATTATCAGGGACCTCGGGAAGATTGCTTTCCTGGAGGAGTTTGGGTTTTTGCCGCAATAAAACACAGGAAAAAATTAAAATAATCGTGTCGCTACTGCAGCGAATTTTGGAACTTTGTCGCAATGGAAACTTATACTATAGGTACAATTATTATAGATAATGTAGTTGATTGTGGAATGACCGGACTCATATATGTATGTATGTATATAATTGGAGCAGTTATTAATTGAGGAATAATGGTTATAAACGGTAACGCTTTTAATTGAGTTCATTTGTAACACAGATACCAGCTAATTAATGATTGGTTTATTGTTTTTCGTTGACAGACAATGCGGGCGCTAATTATTTTACGTCATTTGGTAAATATATATATATATATATATATATATATATATATATATATATATATATATAATCATTCGTTATCTATAATAATACGCTTCTTTGGGTTTAAGCAGATAAAGCCCATTTATTATATAAAATCTTTGTCGTCTTGTTTTGCGAAACAACGTTTCGACATAAAAAAAAATCTCTCTATTATATTTGTAATTTTAGATAAAAATATAAAACAATAGAATTATATAATGCAATATAAAAAATTCTTTGTTGTTGGAAAATGGAAAAAGTTACTTAATATATAATTTTTCTTTTTATTTATAAAGGCCACGGCTCAGTGAATATCAAATAACATGTTTGCCGAATATAGACAGATGACAGGTTGGATAAACAGTGCAGTTAATTCGCATTTTATGTATTTCGATATTAATTTACATTGTATATCCAAATTCCCCACAAAATCCGCCGGTGTATGTATATAGTCGTTGCATTAACACACATTTTACAACATCTGAGTGGTGCGCGAAAGATCGTAACTGATTTTAACGAGCAGTTAAGATTAAAATCCGCCAGCGAATTCGTAAATAATTCAACCCGGTTACAATTTTAACGGCCGTATTTCATGGCTGTTTCCAGCGTCGTTACGGGCCTGGTAATGAAGTAAATCGCCCCTTAAACACTAACAAAAAGAGGTTTGTTTGTTTGTTTGTATTCCAGAAATGCCAGCAAGCTTTGTCTGTCATTCGCACTGATCAAATATTGTGAATTAATAACGGTACTATACTTGCTGGTAAACAAATTCATAAATACATATTGACACCGCCAACAAACGATATTAGAGTAGTAATGTCCATTTGTACAAATACAAAAAGGATCATCTGTGTATGTATATTTTCACCCACACCATCTTGGAATATTTTTGTCATATATAGATGTACATACATACATATTCTAATTATTTGAAATGTATCACTTGTATTTGTGCGAATTGTTTTGTGATTCAACAACTGATACTGGTTTATAAGTTGAGTCCCAGGTGTGACTGTAAGGGCTTCAAGCTGTGCGTGTCATTGTACCACGTGCCGGGGCTCAAACCCAGAAACACCAGGTGGTGAAACAGATGGTACAGACGGCCTCCCACGCACCAGTCACCCATCAGCATTACAACTGAATAAGCAAGGGCGACTATGTTTCATTATTATTGTCAAAACAAATGTGTATCGAATATATGTATGTACATATCTTCCCCATCATACAGCGGATGTTTTTACTAATAAAGATTCTGCGACACAATTTGGTTTAAGTTTTCATTTTAAAATAAAAATGCTATAGCATATAGGTTATATTTCATAAAAATATATTTTCTGTCTTTGACAAAATGTTGAAATCTAAAAGCCCAACCATTTGTCTGAAGCACAGATTTGTTTATTTATTTAAACAAATTGATTAAATTTGTGAAATGAAATACATTATAGTAGGTACCTATAAGCTTTAAAGAATGCGTAACCCTTAGAAAAAAATCTTTTCAATGTACGTATATACACTGTAAAAGAAACCTGCAATATTTTAATTAAAATTCATCTTTTTATCGGGAATTAATGGATTTGATGCAGGGTGGCACTCGAAGAAAACAGCAATAATGTTTTTGATGGAATTTGGTGGAGTTGCTGCTTGGTTCAATACCGAAAGCGAACGAGCAATCGTTTTGATTGCATATAAAGATGTGAAGTAGTCACTGTCTTGGGTTACATATGTATGTACATGCATACGTACGGACGCATTATTTACGATGAACCTAGACCATATTTTCTGTAAAGTTATTGCGGTACGGGCCACCAGAGGCGCTACGATACGATAACACGAGCCTTCCCGTTTATGTAGCTCATATGTTCGCCACTGCCTATTTGTATGAGTAATGAACATTTATTTAAAAACATAAATATCAAACATCTATAGGTATAGTGGCTCGGTGCATTCAGAATCATTTTCATTCTATACTTTTACTAATGAAGATGAAGGACTCGATTTAATATAATTACAAATAAAAAACGTACTTGTCACTTGCACACTTCTTTTCTAGCACAAATACTAAATAATTTTTCATTTAGATAAGTTTTCATTTAGGTACTATATAAAAGAAGCTTTCACACACACACACACACGCATAAAATAATTTAATATTATAGACTAATTAATTATACAATAATGACGGAATTTTCATTCGTGTTACACAGAGTGCTTTATATGTAATGGTAATCTATAATAAATTATAAACTTGTCTAAAAACATTTCACCACTAACAAGCATAATATAACTAAAGTTGTATAAAATTTTAGTTATTACGCAAAGCAATTAAAACGGGAATGTATAAATTTGATTGCAACATATAATATTTAAATGGTATTTTAGTCCTGTGTGAGTGAATCACTTGGTATGTAGGTATTGTTTGTGTAAGACCAATAAAATGGTCGTTTTTCAGTAATGATAGTTATCAAATGAACCCTGAAAATGCGAGACGGATTATTTGCTTGTTATAATGTTAGCATCGCGATAACGCGATAGTGTGTAGGTCAACTATAGTCGAATGGAAAAATGATATTATGGCGTGATGTTTATATATTTAAATGGAATAGCTTAAGTTACACACACACACACACACACATGTGTTTATATATAGAAACACTTATACCAAGAGCTCATATTTGCATGACCTCAAATGACAAACGATTGTAAATACATATATACATACACGACAATCGAATGTTGTAACGTGTTCCATTTGTTAACACACATATATATGTATGTATGTATGTATGTACGGTATATATTGAAGTTGTTGTACGTTATCAGTTCGCCACTACCACTCTGAGGCGCTCGTGTTGCTTGTGTTAATTGATCACTTCCTGTTTATATACTTGTTACATATTATTAACTTGTTTGCAAAACGAACTAAACTATTTCGAATTTGTATACATTTCATATTTAAGTCTAGCTGCAATATAGGTATGTGTGTATATAATTATAAAGTATACCTAGAGAGATAATCGGGGTGCAATTTGTAAAATTCAAATTCATGAAGGTATAAATCATTATATGTATGTAGTAGAGCGTCTAAATAATAGAGCAAGGGTCAAGTAATAAAGTCCAACAAAAGTTGGCTGAAGTAGCTATGTATGTATGTACGTTAGTGGGATGTTGCAGTAGCCAAGCTCCTGTGGGATGCAATTATCCTTGCAGTACAGGACCACACACTAACGACCAACCTCCAGCTACTGTCTGCCCATAATTACAAAACATCCTATGATGCTGTTGCGTTCTCTCTCCAATTCATTTAAGATTTTTTCGTCAATCCCTTACTTTTTACGGACGACCAAATACCTTAATTGAAACGTTAATATTCATTGAACTCGAAGACCATCGTTATTAGCCTCTTTACAATCACAATACTTCTTGAAATAAATTTTAAACCAGATTTTTAATAAACTGAACTAAACACACATAGAAATGTACGTAGGTTTACATGAAGTTTCGAGTATGTACCTAGTAGGTACTTTTCATTAGTGTAAACGCGAGAGGTCACCCAGTATTCACGCGACCCTTGGGTAGTTGTGAATGTTATAGTTGGTATGGTATGGCAAACCGCATAGCACTTTAGCGCGTTAGAGGACAGGCCACGATGGACCGAATGACCGTCGCGTCGCACGGAAAGTGGTTTAAATGGAAACACGGAAGAAAAATGGGCCCGGGACAAAAAACGGCGACCGGCTGACGTTAACTGTACCGGTTTTAAACTTTTATGGTAACCCATCACTTTGCAAACCTACCTACCTACCACCATTGGCTGCTTGTAGCGTATAGCGTACCGTGCCAAAGCAACGCAGTATGTATGTATGTATGTACAACCGAATTTAAAATGTCGCGACAAGTTCAAAAGTCGTTAATTTCGTCTATCCAACATTCTCACTTCTCCGACCAACTTTGCTACACTTATAATTAAGATGTTGTAATATATATATATAAGCTAAAGTATATTTATATATATATATATATATATATATATATATATATATATATATATATATATATATATATATACCTACATACATATATACATGAAAATAACTATATAGGTATACAATAGTCATCAAAGAATGAATGAAAATACATTTTCTTTTTGTTAGAGTATTAGCGCAACGAATTTCACATATGTATATGTATGAAAACGGTTGGATGATATAAGCGTTTCGTCGTTTTGAAATTTTGATGTGCTCAATTTGAAAACGCGACCTCCCCAAGGACTACGCCACGAATTTCCAGAACAAGGCGTAACAGTACCGTAGGCTATGCATATATAAAACATGTACGTGTGTGTGTGTGTGTGTGTGTATGTATACTATAAGAAGGTCTCACCTACGCCCCTCACTCCCTTCCAACCCAACACATGACCTGACGACGACATATCGCGTGCTAAAAATTACAATTCACATTTGCTGCTCTGCTCTGACTTATTTGAAAACAATACTAGCAACTCGTTGACGGATACAAATTATTTCTAAAATTAAAACGAAATTTCTAACGAATATATTTTTAGTAACAACACATTGATTTGAAAAGTAATCTGATGTGGTGCACATTTTAGCTTTGGAGGTTTAGAAGCCTGTGGATAATAATTTCTGAAAAAAGTTTCAATGTTTTCTTTCTTTCTTTTCTTTTTACTGATTCGGTCCTGGTTTCGCCGCCAGGTAAAATATACCAACTGTGTATCGAAATGTGTTTAGTTTTGTCGTCCGTTTCGCTAGACGTTTCTGTTTCTCAACTTGTATCCTCGACGTATGTATGTGTGTGTTCAATTTATTCAGGAAATATGGAAGAACTTTCAGTCGGAAATTGTCAATATGTATTTGAGGTGTCAACTGAATATGATATGGATTTCCATTCAGTCTACGACATCTCGCTCACAGAGATTATATCTGTTTCCAATTATTATTTCCTTCTACATACATACATATGTTACACTTGCATAGAAAAGTAAAAGAAACAATTCCAGGATATACATAAACATATTAGATACCTATGTATGTACATACATACTATATCACGTAAATAATGTTTTTGATACAAAGAGATTATAGTTGTCACCTTGACAACTGATTAAACCGGTAATTGGTAGCGACAAGGTGCCCGCTGGACGGCTTAACACGGTCTGCCGAAGCATAATGAACAAGTGAAGAAGTAATTTATTATGCCGTCTATACCCGAAACGAAACGGATTTCTATCGCTTTGTCTATATACACTATATATCCTTTACGTACGTACGTACATACATACGTACGTACGTATATACGACGATATAATACTGTCACACAACGCCGGACGCCAAATGGACGCTTAATTGAAAGCGTACTCTCAGAGCCAAACCACAATTATACACCAACGAAAGACTACCATACATACATACATACATACATACATATATGAGGTCATCCAAGTAAGCACTCAAAGTTATCTAAATGTGTTATAATACATACATACATACATATATACATATTAATATGCATTGCAAAGTCATTATTAAAATACATATGATGTATGTATGTATGTACCTAACACTTGCACTATTGTATATATGTATATGCATTTACCAAAGGAACTGGAGCATCGCATAATAAAGCTGCACTATAATTATCTAGGACAAAGTAAATGTTATCTTCGTCATTTTAACCTCACCATACACAACACACAAGAGCTTAAGTACTATATGTTTCACTAAAGAATTATTGTTTTTTTTAAAAATTAAATATCAAATTTCTTTAAAAGGTTTCCTGCCACCCTAGTTATGTACATACATTCATATATTAGTAGGCTTAGAAATGTTATCAGAACATTACTTTTATAACTACTTGTAAATATAGCTACATACGTATATATATATATATATATATATATATATATATATATATATATATATATATATATATATATATGTATACTCAGTTAGCGATTTCGATTTAGTTAGCATTGTCTCTAATGTGAGAGGTGGATAATTTCAAGTAGGTAATAGCAAAATGCATATAGAGAAGAGGTGAACATTAAATTCTATTAAGCCACCTGTAATTTTATTAATGTCCTGTAATAACCGAGATAATCGTAGCAAGGACTAAAACTACATACATGCTTCCCTATATATACCTATATGTATGTATACTGCGGTTACCATACGTTCGTGACTATGATCATCATATCGTATGTATTATTATTAATAAGGTGACACTTGCTATTTCTATACAGCTCTACTAACGTATGTACAACATACCTACAGTACACTATAGATAATTTAATTTATTTTTAACAATTTATCGAAAACTGTTTTAAATTGTAAGCAAACAGAATATCTACATATGTATATGAAGAATCGGAATGAAGCAAAACAAGTTTGTTGAAAGATTGCCAACATGTGAATGGATATACATACAGGGGTTTCTGTCACCCCATTTCTATATGTATATTTTTAATTTCCATACCCCTTCATAACTAACCACTGTACGCTCTATTGCATATATGTACATATACGTATCTCTTCCAGAAATTAATCATCCATGTACCAAAAGGTATCAAGAAATAAATCCAATAAACATAACAAATTTCTTCAAAGAACTGAATGCACTATAGTGGAAACTTCTGAGAAGTCTCAACAAAATCATGCAACTAAAATGCACTTGTATCTAAATGTCTTTCGAGTTCACGAATGAAGCCTCAAACGAATCAAATATACCTATATATATTTATATGTGTGTGTGTGAGTGTGTATCTTTTGTATGGTTTGACACACACACACATACAAATAAAACACACATTTCTAGTGCAATGATTTAAAATTTTAACAATTTTTATACTATAGGTACCTAATCAATAAAATATCTAGGACACGGACGGGTTATGACAAAACAAAATGTGTGTTTGTGTTTAAAATACAGTTATCTCACAGAGTAAATTGAATTTCTTTAAACGGTGTCTCATTTGCGAACGGACATCTTCCCGTTTGTGCTGGCAAATACAATTACTTAACACTGTATGGGGGTTTTTTATTTTTTTTATTATTTTGGTGTCGGCGCAGCGAGTATTTTTTACGAGAAGGGGTCGAAGGTAATTACATTTGAAAATAATTGTCGCCTGGTTGAAATAATTGACGATGGCGCGTAACACCTACGCTAGGTTTCGCGCAAACACTAATTTCTGTAAATTGAATCGCGTGCGTTTGAACAATTAAATTTATTGTTCGCTGAGCGAATGTCGTATTCATTTATAATTATGTTAATGAATTTGTTTTCATTTCGTGTAACTACACATGTATTACAACCAACACCGTTAAACACAATATTGATATGTAAATAGTTTTGGTCATATAATATGAATATATAAAATAACTCACCACAGCCATTTTCTTGTCCACTCGTACATGTACTTGAGCATCATCACGTGTTGCCACTTTAGTTTCTCAATTTGTAAACTGTCCCCGCAAGAAATCGATAATACACCAACACAAACACTTGCTGAACGATCTATAGTCAATAAATACACACATTTTAATCGATAATACGCGATATTTATTATAAAATACACTTTTAAAGTCACGAGCACTTGTTTGACGACGCGTCCACCTTCAACAAAAATTACACTTCAGAGGTTTCTGGCAGTCGGACCAATCAGAGCACGGCATGTTCATAACTAGTTATAGTTTGAATAGTTCTCGTCTACCTGCTAGAAATGACGGCGTGTATATCATTTGATTACAGTGTTTTGGTGTTTTTTATAATAAATAACGGTAATTCACGCTAAAACATATGTGTAGTGATTGACTTGTAGTGTGTACTAATTGTGTTTAATAGTGTAGTGTCGCGGGTGATTACGAGGAATACTTAAATCGTGAAAACATTTTCGTCTTTTCTATACAGGCCACCACATCAAACAGTAAACAGGAAAATGGCGGGTGAGTGATCAATGTATGCATTGTATATATTTTTTGTTCTTTATTTATTGTTTTTATGTTATAATTGTTTGGATATTAGGGATTTAGTGTAAACATGTATTAGAAACGTTGATTATTGTAGGTAAAATCTATGAATTATTATAAATAGGTATATTCGTGAATTGATATATATCTATATTGATTTGGGTATGTTCGCCATTTGGTTTAAGTTAGAAACGAATTCTTTTGAAATAGATTCGTAGTTGTTATCCAAGTAGGTTGGTTGGTTGGATTGATTTGGCGCAAAGTGATTATGTCGAGTGTTGATGAATCCGTTAGTGATTGCAACCGGAGTATATATATATATATATATATATATATATATATATATATATATATATATATATATATATATATCGAATCCCATAGCGAGCCTGTGCACCTCCAGATCAGAGCCGCGGGCCATAATCGATAGTGTATTAGCTCGCCGGGATAATGTCTGGTGCACGGTAGTGACTACCTACTTTGTACGAACGAACGAACGAACGACGGCGACGGAGAAACTCGCGCGCGCGACTCTTTTAATAAACTGTTTTATTAAACGTCTCAGATATTGAAAACGCCAACGTGACATGATCCATCTATTTTTAATTTAATTCAAACGCGCCTCGCTACCGATCGGATCGGTGTGATACGCGTCGAACATTTGCACTTGCAAATCAAAATCTCAACCATAAGCTTTTCGTAATGAAACATTATAGGTAGGTATATACGTATTTACTTATCTATATCTGTTTCACCACTGTTGGATGTAATGTTCTTCGTCTTCTTCTGATTATGTCGCTCAGTTCTGTTTCATCCGAAACTATACGTTTCTGCGACATTTACCGTGAATTATTGCTTTGATATCGTGTTGTAGGTAATGCGCCAGTGTGCGCTTCGCGAAATTTTAAAGCAACCGACGTTATATGGGGTACCACTACATTAGCTTCTCAATTACATTGGAACGTTCTTTGCAAGCAGCCACTCTGATTCAGGTCGACACTAAGAGAATCATATTTCCTTCTTTTTGTTGCATCATCAACGTTCTGCAATGCTTATTGTTGTCATCTTTTCATCCTCCTCCTCCTCTTATTTCTTCTTCTTAACTTCACTGACAGAGACAACTAAAGCATTAGCGCTTTTTGGTCGAAATGTTCAACAAAGTTTTGCTTTTCATAATAGGTGAACAAGTAAACTTTAAGTACATTTATCTGCATATATATATATATATATATATATATATATATATATATATATATATATATATATATATATATATATATATATATATATAAACGAGTATATAATATATATTTATAGAAGTACATAAACGGTTTTACTATTCTATGAAATGAATGACAACGTTGTGCTTAAATAAAAATTAAAACATTTTTTCATAAAAAACAACCCTCTCTCACTACGTGTTTTAATAAAGAATAGCAACCGAACCCTTAACCAGATAATCATCCCTTGTTGGTAGCGGGCAATAGTAACCAAAAGTCACGTATTCCAGAAGGTGGCGCACAATAATTAAATAAAATACAATAACCCACCCGCTTTATCTATACCTAAGTGCGAGTGCACGTTCTGGTCACAGGTCACGCCCTTCAGATTTGCAATGGTCCATTTGACGATTCGGCCAAATAAGATGAAATTCTTCCTGCCGATATGGTGCTAGATTCATGGCCGGCGTGTGTCTAGAATGTAATGAGAGGCAAGCGTAGATATGTCGAAGATATTGGTCGTTTCCAGCTCGGAGGAGGTTCGTGCGAACTGACCAGTGATCAAATGACCTCCTGTCCAGAGAGGACAGCGAGCTTACGCCAAAATATGTCATCGGGGTGGCATGGCAGCATTGCGACAATACACTATATACATATAGTACCTACCTACTACACCTATGCGACACTTCCTCCATCGGAATTCATTATTAACTCAAACTAATTGACTTGATTCTCATTCATCAAGGTTTTGTTGAAACCGTTATCGTATCATCATATATTATTCAATTGCTTGAAACGATCTAAGAAAATGATTATTTCTTACTTCTTGAAATGTTTCGTAATTAATTTAATAGATGTATAATCAACTTAAAACGCTACAAGTTTTGTGACTTTATACATACATACATACATATCTTTGTTTCTTAAAGTACGCTTGTATATGCTATGAGTCCGTTTGTCACTTTATCCTTCCGTTCCTTCCTTGTCCTTGTTAATTGAACGGCGGTTACAGGCGGACAAATTAAATCCACCCGACGTCACTTCTTGCAAGGATTCACTTTACAGAGAAGGAAGGGAAACAAAGGTGCTAGGTGTTATTTTGTCTTATGTCACATTTCAATTTTCTTCAATGTCTTCCTTTTCGCCACATATGATGGTTGGATAAACATACATACATACCTAATATGAATTGATCGTAATATCGATGTATAGTTATTGAGAGATGAACATTTGATGTTGTTTGTGTGTTTATAAAATGACTACGAAAGGTGTTGTTGAGGGATGGGGGGGGGGGGGGGGGGGGGTAAAGGGTTAACAGTTCGATAGCGTACGGCAAACAGCGTAAAGAAGTGCAATATAAGCATAAACGACGTGAGATATCTTGGTGATTATGTTTGGCGGAAATGCAGTGAGCATTTCCGCGTCCTGTCAGCCCCTCCACAGCGATACTCCTTGCCACATTCACCTCATCCCATATCCGGTCGGTGCAAATATCGATTCGAGCGTTACAGTGTCGAGCGGTGGGGTTCGACACTGCAGCTTGTTACACACTAACGTGCAAAGTTCCTATGCTGATACCAATGCGGTATATAGAGATAATAACACAAATAGCATGGGGCAGATTACATTTATTTTCAAGACACACACACACACACACACACATACATATACATTCACAATGCTGTGAGATAATTCGTAAACCGATTAGTTATTAACAAAGCTACATATCGTACATATGTGTGCTTCTACATATACGATATATACATACCTATATACGATTTGAAAATCAGAAATTCGAAACAAATGAAACCTATTATTGCTTTTAACATTATTATGTATCAAGAACAAAAAGAAACTAAATATAGAGTAACATACATAATATATTTGAAGTTTCGAAATAGAGTTATAAAATAGATAATTTAAAATGATCTTGTGAATTTCTATGCAATGTACGTATACGTACGTATGTATGTATATGTAAAATAGAAAAGTTTCTTAAACGAAAACGTTGGCGCAATGATGGCGAACACGTTCGAGGTAACGTACGTTAAAAGGACGTGGCGTGGCGTCACGTTATGCACGTTATTGGGTATTTGTACGAACGTATAAGCGCACAATGAGTTAAATTTAAGGACGTCCCGTCGCATGCGAATCCGTTTGAATATATAATCCTTATTGCATTAGGACCAAGTCTCGTACGACAGCGATGTTTGTATATTATAATCCTTATTGGATATCGCATCGAATCTTCTGATATCTGACTACAAACCTTGTAGTATTACATATGAACTAAACGATATATATATATATATATACGCGCATATTGTTATTGTTTTTATTTGCACAATTCATTTTATATAAATTAAATGTGACATATAAATGGAATTATTTATTTTTAATAGTGTTTCGTATATACATATAGGAAAATTGTCAGCATATGTGTCAGAGCATATTCGTAATATACCTACATATGTATGTGTTCCCTTGACATTTTGACAGCATCAGAAGACTTCTTTCAGTACTTTATTTTATTTCATATTTAACTAGACAACTAGTCACTTATACATAGTGCTGGAGTAAACGAAACGAAACCGGAAGTGACATATTAAATGATTTCACTTCAGTTTTATTTCGGTTTGAAACATTTCCTGCACAAGTGTAATAGTAAATCAAACAATATATTAATCCATCATTCCGCTGATACTATCATTTATATTTGATAGCCGAAATGGTATCGTCAGCATTACGATTGTCAACAGACATTATTGATTTGGCTTGGGGCACGTTGAGTTACCAGATACGAATAGGCCTTTGCTTTGCTTGACATAGAGTAAATAATAGGACACCGCGACAGGTGTATCATTTCAATCCTATACTATTTGAACATGACTTTAGACGTTCTCTCCCTCTATCCATCTATCTATCTATCTTATACAACCTTTGTTTATATGACTATGATATTCAGATAGACTAAGTATGTACGAGTATGTGTATGTGTTCCAATCGTGTCGTTCGTTACTACTAGAACGATAACGAAATTGGTTTGTTTTGCGGTGGATGACTGACGCTCTAGATTAATACTGTTCGATTAGCCGCCGGCAAAAATTGGTTTTCGCATCAAGTGCCCTCGTTTAAATCACGCACGCCCACATCATCCATAATGCAATCACCCACACTCTGCTACATCAATTATTAATTAAATATCAAAGTTTAAAATCGAAACATTTTTCCTATACAAATTAACATGTGATAAATACAGATGATATGAAATGTGGAACTAGCACAAAAAAGGGTCAAGTAATCGAATTAACTTTGAAATAAAAGGTACCCCAAAGCGGCCAATTACGTTCCTGTATATATTATATCTATTATATATTTTTTATTTTTTTTTTCTAAAAAAGAGTAATGTCCCTTATCATCCTACCATATTGAGTGAGATAGAAAGTGGAGTGAACAAGCGTGGCGTAAGCTCGCCGAGGTTAGTTACAGCTTCGGTTGAGACCTTTCCCTTGGGGACTGCTTCATTTACATTATCCTCCGTGCCGGGCCGGGCCGGGCCGGAGCCGGAGCGGTAGCGGCAACGGTCGGTCGTGCAGTGGCGTTCACTCCGTGTGTGTGCACCGGGTGCACCGATAAAATTTGTTTACGGCCGCCAAGAACGCGAATCTGCCGTGCTGAAAATTTCATAACGGTGTTAGTGTGAACATATTACATAGTACTAGTCTAAACTGGCCACGTTTTATCGCTACATATTAAAATTATGTGTGTGATGTAAACATATTTGCCATCAAAAATTACTAAAACTAGGTACATACATACGTATATGTTTTTCTTCAATGAAATAATATTATATTACAACACATACTCGTATATTGTGTAGACTGCGATATTATTTGCGATCTTTATAGGTTTCTACACAAACCAATTCGCTATTTACAAGACACTACAATTTCCAATTCGATTTAAAGGGGCACACACACACACACACACACACAGAGCATATACCTGTGAGGTCTCTCGTCGATAATAAATATCAATATAGATGAAACGAAACGACTTGTTCACGGTGTACACGAGTAAAACTGAGATGGACGCGGCTGCAATCACTGGAAACCAATATGTCCTGGAGCACAGCCAGCTTCCAGAAATGAATGTCCAAAGGGCGCGTAATCACCCTTAGGTAAACAACATGGAAATTTATCTCTTTCAAAGTAAAACCATTTCTATGGAAATTGCGATAACTGATCCCCAACAAGAAACATTATGAATAATATCAAAACAAAAATACGTTTATAGCATCATTTTTAGTGTGTATGTGTACATATATACAGTTATGGATAAAAATAAATAGACATTAGTTGTGTGCGTCGTAACAGCACCAGCACCAGCACCACAGGGTAGACCATTTGAACACCACCAGGCAAATATGCATTTGGCGTGTAAGAATCCTATAAAAGCAACACACAACCGCGTATACTTATATGATTTATTTTTAACGTCTTGGAATCACTTGAAATATATTATCACAACATCGTGACGAAATAATATTAGTAACAAGAATTTTATTATTAGGTATCTACATATCTACTAGATGCTGCATTTTTGTCCCTCGCTTTAGTATTTATTGCAGGGTTCAAGCCAATAATTCTAGTTTGAAACTCGACCTAATAAAATTGCTCGCGTCTCTGTGTGTCACGTCAGTCTTTTCTTTCAACAACGCGACAATGGATTATTCTTAAAGTGTCAGCAAGGACCTTGTTAAGAGTGTATCGTTGTTCAAAACGAAGAGAGATCCTCAGCTGTTTTTCTAGACACGTTTTGTGTGAGTGTCTGATCTACACACACACACACACACACACACACACACTAGATAACCATGTTAGATAAAGTTAGCCAGTCATTGTTACTCGATGTGCGTTCAAAACTTTTAGACGAATTTATTTACTTGGAAAAAGAAAAAGAAGAAGAAGAATAAATAAAAATAAATAAAAAAAACAATATAAATTCTTTACTATGTGTGCGTTTACAATTTAAATTTAATTAAACGCAGATAAACGTTGATGATTGGAGCCGGCCGCCAACACCAGTTCCTGTTTGTCCTTTGTTGTTTGAAGTTTTATAGAGTTTTTTGTTTGTTTGTTTGTTTGTTTGTTTTACGGATGCTTTGCGTCCATAATGAGAGAAACAACGTGCGGTGCGGTGCGGTTTGATTGTATACTCACTTGTGCTATGTTAAATCATTTTATTTCTGGTCACTTCGAGAAGAAAGACCATCACTTGGAAAGAAACGTATAAGAGGGTTCGTGTTTGTTCATCTCTCTTCCTCTTTTTACAAATCTGAATTACGGAAGATTGGTACCTATAATGGATTTTTAAAACAGTTTTCATGGTTGTCAGTGTGAAAGCAACCACATTTATATATACTTGCATGCATATACATGCATGTATATGTATATGTATGTAATTGTTAGTTATATTTTATTTTTTCTCTTTTAAAGTGTAATCAGTGTAAAACGAATCTAACAATGATTAATGTTAGTAACCACATGTAGAACTTCTGGTTGTGTGGTGTGACTTGTAAGCTAAGCGTGATAATGTGAAAATATCCACGCGCGCAGAGTATTTTTCCACTTTAACTCGGGCGGTTTTCCAACAAAACACAACGCGACATTCATTCAGCACGACCGCCGCCAGAACCAGTACCAGTACACACAGTGTTTCCAACAAAGAAACATACAACTTGGTTGCTCATTTGTTAATTTATAAATGAAAGCTTTGCTGTTGCACAAGGTATGAGTGTGTTGACCAGATATCCATGGCATTAAATACAACACATTTATTTTATACATACAAATGTATTCGCCTTTGAAATAGGTACGTATATACCTATAATGGCATGGCTTTCTGGATTTTGCATCAATCGTTTCAACAATGAACAAATATCAAATAAATGTCAATCCGTTCTTTCGAATGTTATGTTATATTTCAATTACGTATTTGTTTGTTTGTTTTTGGTGGTTTGTGTATTGTATCCATTTTATAAGTTGTCTGGGCAAAAGGATCAGATAATAATGGATAAACAATAAGATGAGAAATTTTCTAGAAATCTTTGCATTACCTATAGGATAAATAAATAAAATAAAATAATAATAATACATTTGTCCTCCGTGTTGTGATATGAAGCTGTGTACAGTGCACAGTGATGTACATACATAACACAGAAAAGTATCAAAGTTCATCCATCATACGTATATATATATATATATACATACGAGTACATAATACACGTTGATTACATTCGTCGACGTGGTTCTGCGTTGTGAGTAAAAGCGTAGCGCGATAATGAGCGCGTAAACACAGCTGACCGGAATAAGGGCTCAACATGCAAATTAATTCCAGTGAATGCAAAGCATTTAGTTACGAATAGATCGTTGAGAGTGTCAATTATTACAAATTTCCCTAGTATTTCACGCTCGTTACATCGTTACTACTATATATATATATATATATATATATATATAGTTTACGAGGCACATCCGATACATTATCATTGGTTCGGCGGACTTTATATTACATTTTACTATAGTAGGTATTACTGTAACAAAAAAACTATCATCGAATCAAAATATACATACATACTCGTACATACATAGTATAAATCTATCAGCATACTTGAAAACCGTTATTACAAAACGCTTCAATAAATGTTTGATTCGCTTTACCAATATGTCAATATTTATTTTTAAAGATAGATAAAACATTTTATAGTCAAACAAGCTCTTCTCGTCTTTGTATTACGTATTATGATGATCTACATAAATAAATGTTTGATATCTTCTTTCAGTCATAGTTTGTTTTTATTTCAAACATTCTTTATTTACAAGTAGGTACATACATACATACATACATATATCAAAGACAATTTGTATTAGTATACACACTAGCTGAAACTAATATACGTACATATGTATGTAGGTATCAACAGTATTGAATATCTCGTACTCGGTTTCAGCTGCACGGTTGATGATTGAAAAAATATAGCGCTGGCTGAGAAATATTTAAGTATAATACACTTGACAACACGACTACTGGATTGTGTGGAATGCGACTCTCTCGGATTCTTTCTCTTTGCTTCATTTTCGGTCGCTCTTTTAAAGCTTATATCCCGCACAAATATCCAAAACATATTTTTATGATATTGACAGACGTTCTCTGTTATATACCTACCTACATTTTTTATTTTTATCATTTATCAGTCGCTTCGGACATTTTTCTTATAAACAATATATCGTATTCGATAGATTTGAGATACTACATATGGTATTGACGGTTCACAAATAATGTATTATTGTGGAAAGAGAGAGAGAGAGATATGTACCTATATGTATTTATTTTATAAAATTAATATGACTTATACATACATATGTAGTAGTACCACCTATGTATGTACCTACTAAATAAATGTGAGATGCGTTTTCTAAGTCGTTAGGATAAAATATTTACGTATAGTTGCGCGTGAAGCGTGATAAGAAATATAGGCCGCGTACGTATGTATATGCATCTAAAAATAGTTGACATCAAACATTTTTCATTGTTTTATTTTTAATCGAGGCGAATAATCTGTCAGAGTTAATAAAACGAAATTAATGTGAACACATTTATTCTCTACCGTTCGCCATCCATTATTTGTGACGTGGAAGTATATTTTTAGTTATATGTGCTGTAGTACTACCTATGCTATATTACCTAGTGCCACCGCACCACCAACCACTGCTAGCGATGGCGATGGTGATGGTGGTCGGTCGGTTAGGTCGTCGTTGCGCCACGCCGCACCACCCGAATTATATCCTACAATAATATTGATCATTTCAAAGCATAACATCCATTGTTTCTCCAACTACTCTATTCTATTCTATTCTATTCTATTCTAGCTAACAATTCAAACACATGTTTTAATATCATAAAAGGGGAAATTATTTTTAATTTAGGTAATAGGCATTTCAAGCGAATTGCATTTAGGTACATATATGCAACTATACCTAGTTGACAATCCATCGTTAATGTTTAATGAGACCGTTTTCTTCTTCTTCTTCTTCATTCCATTTTTAGAATGTTTAACGACAATCATCATTTACTTGTTATTTTGTACATTCTTCATCGCAACAAGGAATGTGAGACTAATATTTTCATAAAATTACTTCCCTTCCATTAATATATATATATATATATATATATATATATATATATATATATATATATATATATATATATATATATATATATATATTCGTATGTTCATAAATACGTCTGACAGTCTAAATCTCTCAACACATAATATAATGTGGTCTCTTTTCAAAAAGTTTTTTTTTTTCTCTCTCTCTCTCTCTCTCTCTCTCTCTGTAACGAAAAAGTGTGCAATAATAACACAGGGGGTGAATGTGATGATGAAAGACACGTCGACTCGACTAGATTTCGGCCCACGGCAACGGCGGTGGCGGTGGCGGCGGCGACGCGACGCACAGAGGGTGGTGCATTGAATAATGACAACGTTGCTGGATTAAGTTGACAGGCGAGTGTTGCGGGCCGCTAGACGCAGTATTACGTCACCACGAGTTGTCGCTGCCTCTTTTGATGGATATGTCAATGCGTGTCATGTCATAAAACCTGAACTCCCCAAAGCCGAGGGCAACTCTGCTGTGCGTACCAGTTAATAACTTCGAACATTATTCCTGAAGGAATAAAACATTCCTAAAGAAAGGGGGACCATGGAATCTTTTTGTCTAGATAAATATCTATCTTTCGGAAAAAGCTTTATAAATATAAGCAATGTTTTATTATATATGTATGTATGTATGAAAAACATATGTACCTATTCAAAATATAATAACGCTTCAAATTTAATTTACTATCTGCAAGTGTCATATTTACCTACATATGTAGGTGCATATGTCATCCAAGTGACATTGGACAAACAAATAAGTTACCTATATACATATATGATATAAACGTTATTGGTTTCAAGAAAAACTTGTTTTTTTCAATTTATCCCCATCTGTCGTCGACAGAGGACATAGTACATCTAAACACACACATTCTCTTTAGTTAGGCACAATCATGACCAACATTCACTAACGAAACCACTCTACTGCTGCAACGAACTTCATACATACCTACATGAAAATTACATTATATAATCCCAGAGCACATTAGTCGGTCACGCTGCATAACAACGGAAAAAATGTGCCTGTGCTAGCTGCATTAAATTGCAAGCGCAATCTCCATTTTGTAGTCGGGGGCAAAAAGTGCCCATACCTAATAACATGTTAATCCAAGTCGCGCGCGCGCTTACCCCAACCAACAATGAAAGGAATTTAAAGTATAGATGGGCACGCACCATTCTTGCAGCGAGCGCGACCCGGACTTTTGTCTGAGACCAGGTCTAATGTCCTCTCGACACGCAATCACGGTAGTGTTTCGTTATTTTTTCCTTTCCTCGCCGGGTACTATCTGGTACTAAAGTACAACCGGGTACACGTGTCCGAACACGGAAACTACACCGACGATTTACTTGAAATAAATTCACCGACAACTTTTGCAAAACATTTCCTGACAATTCTGTGCTGTGCTGTAATGTACTACCATCAACAACGGTGATGGAGAGGGTTGATATTTGATTTAGTTTCTATTAATAATCAAATCTAATGTTTTTCTATAATAAAAGTACGGTACGGCAAATCATAATTCTTCAAGCGCATGATGATTAATATCGCCGGGTAGAAAAATGTTGATTATTTTTCGTAAAGAATTCTATTCTTTCCGCGAACAATGCTCTGTGTCCGCCTCGGCCATATGTGCCATCACGAAGAAGGGGCTGCTTTTTAATTAACCATGGAAATAACTCGTGCGTCGACCACTGTCGTCGGAACCATCTGTATACGTCACCATCGGCGCGGCAGCCGCAGAGTGACAAAGAGGTTGGTAAACTGCTCAGCGGGACTCTTGCTAAAGTAGACCCGCGGGACTTACCTGTAACACAGGCGCGACGGCACCGCGACAAACGCACTACCGCGAGACACTCAACTCCCCGCAGACATGAATTGCCGACGGCGGTGACGGCGACAACGACGACGACGACTACGACGACAGATCGAAGCCTAACGAGCCGCGATGATATTTACTGGATTTTAAACACCATATCATCAAATAAATCAACATGATAGGTTGATTCCTATATAGTAATAATATACCATACCTGCGCTAATATTAGAAACATGTAATTACAAGAAGACATACCTGTTGAAATACACCACTGCACATGGATATGATATGACTATATTCAAAATACAATTAATTATAGCACTGCTGTACCGGAAACCATAGTTCCGATTTTAACAGACGGTAGGTATACGCTGCGTTTCCGTTCTAATCAAGAACATTTTGATAACGCTTACATTATTAACAAGATAATGTTTACAGCACGCTAATGGAAATTTATTAAATTGAAACATAATATGTTTGTAAAGAAAGTTTGAAATATGAAACATATTCAAATGATGTTTTATCAATACGTTGCCCAATGCGGCCGTGTTAGGTGCCTGGCGCACCTATTTAAGAGCCTGATGGTTCTATTGTTCGTCTTTGTATACCTATAGCACAGCCCCTAGTGTATTACTGGCTTTGAATTGCTATGGAATGTTTATTAACACACGATATCACTACGAATATTAATTAACTCTTGCATTATTAACCAGATCTAGATGGCACTAATTTAATAGTGATAGCATCAAAGTACCGACCTGAATATGTCCATCAATGGTCGCATACAACAATATAAGCCCGTCTATCAAATTATTCATTGAAGTTACTGTATGTATATGCATGCATTGCATACATGTATGTACAAATGTAGTTTTTCGTTCATGTTTTAAGTAGCATGTTAGAGTAAGCAATATCGGTTCGGTGGGGATATGATGTGATGTGATGGCTAGCTAGGGTTTTATTTGATCACAACGACTGAAGGCACCGCTCTGGCTGGCGTTTCTTTTCCCGGTGAAGTGCTTTTCTTCCGGTGATGAACGGCTCCGTCTATGGGACATTAACTGTTCTAATTGCGCGCATTAGGTACCCGGTCTCGCTCTTCCATTCGCCGCGCCGCCTGGTGCCCCGCGCACGCCATCCCACCGCTGACAGATGGCCCAGCGATTACTCCCCATGTCGGCCGTCTGTCCCATTAAAAACTGGACAATGCATCGCCATCAATTGTACCAGGGCGTATCGCACACATTTCGCTCTCCGACAGCGTTTTTAATCGATCTATTTTCTTTACATATACTATATACATACATACATACATACCTATAGTAATACTTGTCTTGTTACATGTCATCACTAAATTAATTTGTTTATTTAACAGAGTAGAAAACCTTTATAAATTATTTTAATCCTAGCGCTACTAATTGCTAGAGTAACTGTAATTACTCGCGACTACGTACATACTACATCAAATAATTGCATAGAAATTTAAATCCGATTTCATGTCGATACAACAACAACAGCAACCACATCAATTGAAAGTCATCTCGTACACACTAACGCACGCACTCTATGTGCATACACATGTTTAGCTGCCGTAATTAGTATTAATATGCATAGCAACACTATTTACATACTAAGTACTAGACGACACGTACATACATACATACATATGTTTATTTCTGAACCATAAAATCTAAACTCACAAACCATTCAAAATAATAATAATAATTTCTGGAATCTTCTACCTATAACAAAGTAGATGAGCATACCTGTGTCCCAAACTCATCGAAGCACACTTTTATTATCATTATAATTAAACTTAGTGTTAGTGTCTTGAAAGTTAAAACGATTCTACAAACTAATTAGTTAATTATTACTTTCGCCCCGGCATTCAGTTCAGGGGGGTGGGGCGAGGGGGGGGGGGGATCATGTCAACTACTACTTATAGACAGAACCATATTTTTAAAAAGGTTAAATAAAACGTCAGTGTTCAGTTGAGAATCAACACCTTGTATTTACGTTGAAGAGCTTAGCGGGGATTTAGATAAACACGATTTATTGTAATTTAATGAAGAGATATCGATTTGTTGTAGACTAGACGCGGATAATTAGGGAGTGGTTCTCGTGTAGTAGGTATGTACTTACAGACAACAGGTATGTATGTACATATCTGCGAAAAGAAAAAACAATTGAAAAAATGGAAAATTACCGCGATTTCATATCACACTGAATCTTTTATTATTTGTGTGCGTCATTTGGAATGAGATGAACCACTTGTTGGACTTTGATAATTCTACTCACAGGCTAGCCCCATAATTAGCTTAGCGTTATTTTTTATTTTTTTTTCGTCGGATCGTTGCTCGTTTTTCGCCCACGAACCGGGAATTACCGATTAGCAAGGACACAGGAAGCTAATGTGTAGCTAATAGAGAAATGGAATTATCCGTTGGTCTAATGACATTTTCTAGTTTCCTCGCGTATACGGCCCGTTTTATTTTTATTTATTTATTTATTTCGCGGAAAAAGCATCGCCGCGTTAAGCTTGTTATACATAGTACATTGCAATTGCTCAGCAATTATTCATTTTACAAATAAATACAAATAGATAATAAAATGTTTTCAAGTGTGAGCTGTGGCTCTAGTAGGTAGTAAACGCCGTGAATAAGTTGTTTGCTGTTTAAAAATTAAAAGGAAGGAATTTCATACCGCAACCCCCGGCCGGCGTCTCGTTTTTTGCATGCAAAGGCAATATATTATACGTGAAATATAATTATTTCTTAGTTCTTTACCGTTGTGTTGGCTGGCAACAATGCAAATATGCAAAACAGCAAGCGCGTCTAATACTTGGGCGGGAGTCCGATATTAACTTTAATATGCGCGCGAAAGGATTATACGTTCTCGCAGACGACCGACGCGACGTATGGAAGATTTTCCAATTTTCATTTATTAAATTTTAAAAATTTCGTTTCGTAATCTGTTTTTTTTTTTTACTTTCTTTTACACACACAGCGTACAAATATATATGTATTTAGATGATTAAAACTAAAGTCGAAATGTAGGTATAGGTAATGATTATTACAGGATGTTTGATAACATATTTGTCGGAATATCGTAAATGTAAGGCGGTTGATGGTCATGTCTTAGCTCCGTCCGGAGCGAAGCAGATTTGCAGTCATAATATAATCATATCCGGTGCGGCATTAGTGTTCGCTATTAGATATCCCTCGGATAACAACGCCATCTCTTGTGCGCTGTGAACAATGATCTCATTTAGTGCTTTGTTATCCTGATCGTAAAACTGGTTGATTCCTTGTCCTGTTTTCGCGTCTGCGTTGCGCTTTCAAAGACTGCGGATCCACGTCTAAGCGCTGTTTATACCGTCATTATCTCTGCTCATTTGTTTCCTTTTTAAACTGGATTTATTATTACTCGCATTTGTATTTTCTTATTAAAATTATATATATATATAGTCTTTATTTTCTTTTTCTTGTTTTCGCCATATTATGGACTATTAAAATGAAAAAATACAATTGAAAAATGTGTTTTTCTCTCTCTCTTTCTTTTCTTTTTATTTAAAAAGTGAAATTTGATTGATGTACCTACTATACCTATACTTATACATAGAGTTAAGAATGTTGTTCGACATTTGGAAGAGTTTTATTTTTTTTTATCAGACGATTGCAGGACGGTCAGGTGCATTTCGGTCAATTACTTTTTCGTTCACAAAGGACTTTGCACGTAAAGCTCTTCCCTTTTGAGAAGGATAGAAAGAAGTTGCCAGCATCCCTAGAGACGCACTCACACACTGGACCTCCGGACGTAGGCCACTTTATATAAATTTTATAAACGCTCGAATTCGTTTTCCGAAGCCGAAGCCACCCCCTGAAAAAGCATCATCATTTTGTTATAATCACACACAAATAAAAGTGCATGTAACCCGTGTATAGCTACGTACATATACATTAACAAAATTACAAGATGCTGTTACAAAATCACTACAAAGGTACCATACATACATACATAGTCTCTAGTATTTGCAATATTCGTAATTGGCATCTCTGACGGTTGTTGGAATGTATAATTAATGTGTAAGAGGATATGAAGACAAAGAAGACGACAGCATGATTGCAATGGTAGGGTTTTGGTGCTCATTTTTCAGCATTAGACCAGGAAAAAAAAGCCGAGCAATAACAAAGGAGATTCGAAAACAAGTGCACCTGCGCAGAAAAACGGTTACGAAAACTTACGACAATAGTGTTTTGTTCAGCCACAAACAACTTGAATGCTTCTGTGGTAGTTTGATTTCATTGCATACCTACATACCACCATGATGCGCAACACCAATTCATTTTAACTTTTACGTTTAAGTACCTATACCTACTGAAAATCGATTCAAGTCATTAGGTAATGACATCTTTATTTTTTAAACTAATTACATTATCAATATATCAATTTCAAGTGTATGTGTTTTCGCTTCAACATTATTCCATTACAGTAGGTAGGTACTTGATGTAGATTGATGAACTTGGAAAATAAATGGAGTAACACCTATAGAGGTATACCATATTTTGAAAAAGGTACAAATAATATAACCAAACGGAAAACAAAATATATTCTGGTATAATAAATGTATGTATGTAGATACATACCTATAGTTAATTGTCTATTGATGATGATATATAATAATTAATTGGTAGTGATATCTATTAAGTAATAATAAATTGTCGCCTCAACCTCAACATAAAGAAAATGTTATTTATATAAATATTTCCAAACAGAGATTTTTCTGTCACGCAAAATCACCACGCAATATATAAGTATAGCTGAGAGAAAAATGTCGATTCTTCTTTTTACAATAAACTCCCTCTTGACATAATCCGAACATTTTTCAACAGACACAGTCCCAACTTAAATATTTCATTCAAATATTGGGATGACAGTGTTTCATATTTGCGAAGGCGCATATAATATTTCACATACTTATTTGAATAATAGTCGATGACGTATGTATGTATGTATGTATGTATGTATGTAGGTAGGTACCTATATCATTATGGCCAACTCTTTTTGTATTTTTTCAAATTATCTCCATATGATGCACATAATTTTCAATGAATTACCGGCTCGGATGCAAACCGGTGCAACTGAATTATTATTATTATTGTGTTGTGCGTAAAGCATCGCTCGTTTGACCAGCGAACGCGGTTACCAAATGTCCGGTTACTGGTTACGCTCTATGTCAACGCGGTTGATCAATACACAACACATAATATTGATAGCAAAGTTGAAATTTATTATCTATTGAAATGATGAAACTCCATGCGTGTGTGTGTGTGTGTGTGTGTGTAAGACCACATTTATTACTATATAGGTAGTAGTAATATACACACTTACTACCCTATATATACATATATATATATATATATATATATATATATATATATATATATATATATATATATATATATATATACATACAATATATAGCACTATAATAACTAATGAATTATTATTATTTTTAATGAAATTAATGTACATGTTCCATCGACATTAATCGCTAAGATCTAGAATAAATGGGGTCACCTATAAATTACTTAAAATACGATGTTTTGTCAGAATTATAACAATTTTCTCTGATGGAGTTTGATTAACTGACACACAAACACACACAACAAATTTATTATTATTGCTTTTTTAGCTTAATAATTAAATTTTCATTAGCGTACGTAATAATAAATCTAATTACACACATATAGAAATTGTTTTACTAGTAAAATTATTTACTATATATGTATGTAGGTTGGTACCTACTACAATATTAAATATATATTATTCGTTCAGACCAATTATACTTAATATAAAGTGCATAATTAATGTTTAAACAGAAAATACACACGCCTAACTTTAGCATCCCTAAAAATGTTTATTTCATAACTGTGATGGCTTTTTCATAAAATAATAAAACAATCGACTTACTTTAAAAGCGGCAATTTAAATATTTCATACGTCACTTGTGAAACGTGTAATGACATATAAAACACGATCTTTATGATAACACACGCTAGTGTAGACGTAGTTTCAATTTATTTTTATTAAAGCTCGCGAGCGCGCGCGCACTGTATTGTGTATGTATGTATGTACGTAGTATATATAAAAGAAGAAGAAGAAGCTTCTTCCGTTATGTTTTGATAGCGCAATGAACCACGCGCAAAGTCCGGGCACGACACGCGACAACGTCGTAAGATCAGGTAGACATATGTATGTGCATACCTACGTATAAACGGAGTGGGTGTCAAGTGTTGTTGACGTCATAATAATGCCGTGAAAATACGCGACAATTGCGACCCAGTTTCACAGACGGTGTCACTTGTCCTTGCTGCTGATTTTTTGCCCAAGTTACTGTTTCGCGTAAACGAAAAATCAATAGTACCTACCAGCAGCACAGCATCACAGAATTTATTAAAGTTGCATTATTTTTCTTATTATTGTTGTGAATTCAAACAGTATATGATGATGATGATGAAACAAGTATCTAGTATATACATTATAGTGTATGTGTGCGCTGGTGTTTGTATATAGGTAACAGCGAATTGAATTCAAATCGCGAGACCCTAAACTTTTCCAAGTGCCATCAATATTCTATGAAACGCACCGGTGCAGAGATTCGGAGCGTACAGGGAAAAAACTAACCAAACCATCACAGCAGGGGTTGGAGAGGGCTGGGACTGTATTGAAGAAGCGAAAGCACCAAAAAAAAAAAAACACTGTGGGTCGACCACCACTAAGAGACAAAAGAAAATATGGAAAAAGACGGACATTGAAGAAAAGCAGCTACAACGGAAGAAAAATGAATAATAAAAGGAAATAAATAAACGATACTTGAATAAAATGGTAAAAGATTAGGATATTGTAGTTGTGAAAATGTCTAGAAATTGAATAAAAATGGCACAAAACATTGATTCGTTGGATATTCATTGGTGCGTCTGAATTTCATGGATCGCGTAGTTTTACAGTAAAAAAAAATAATAAATTAACTAAACCGATCGTCGAGTCATTTGCATTTTTATACGAACAGCAGGACGCCCCGTCATTAATGGTGATTGGACAGGTCGTCGGTGGGGGTGAAAAGGACTAGTGACCCAATAGGGGCAAAACACACACAAAAAATAAATTACAAAAAAGGGGTTAAAAACGTTGGATCAACATTCAGGGCTGATCATAATTACATTTTGCTAGTTTATCCAAACAAGGGGACGCTTGGTGTTGACTATATTTCACTTCCGGTTTGGTGGCGAATTGCGTTATAATAAATCAATGATCTAGGTACATACATATATACATACCTACTACAGTTGTCCTATAACGACTAGAATACCTATAAACGGAAGAAAGCCCATCCAAAAGTAAAAAATTGTTTTTTTATTGTGCGTATGAACATACTTGGGTTTTCATAATGATGGGGCTTGTTTCACACTAGCTTCCCTTAACAAAGTCACGGGATGTTTGTGAAACGCGTCCGCGCTCAAATAAAACACTGAATAATTGGTCTCTTTGTTCCCCAATGAATACCTACAGGCCGAAGGTCCAGCCTTCTATTTAAAAATTTTTTAATGGACACAACACGGAAACAGTTATACATTCGCTGCTTGAATTTATTTACTTAGTTAATGTAGGTAGGTATGTACCTATAGCAAGAACAACAACAACAACATACAACATTTTATTATAAATAATAAACAACAACAAAAGAGGGTGTATATAGTAGATACGTTTTGAAACGACATTTTATTGTTATGGTTTGTGTGGTAACAAATTTGGCTTCAAAGAAAAGAAGCGCATGTTCTCTTAAAGAAATATTTGTTGAGTGCTTGGCTAAATGCGGTTGCCGTGGAGGTCAAAACATCAAAAGTGAATCTGCAACGAAGGTGACAACAAGCTTCAAACGTGTTTTTAATACTACCACTTTTCTCTGCAATAAAAACATCCAATTATCACTCCACCACGCAAACAACTTGTAAAATATCTGCTCTTCTTATATTTCTATTTTACGGATGTACATACATACATACATATAACAAGTGTGTTCATTAAACTTATATTTTCTATATTTATAAAAAAATAAAAAGCTTCTCATACATATTTTCTATGAACGCAAATGGAAATTATATAGTGCGACCCAACAAAATTTATGATACAGCCATATTGGAATAACTAGAATTACTGGACGTCAAACAAAATTGCATTGTGCATGCGTTTTTTCAATTACACCATTTCGGCATCGCTACCACGTTCAATAGAATGCATAATTAAAGAACTACTCAATAATTCAATAGAACATCACATAGTAAATGACAGAGTTTTTTTGCAAAATGAAACTGACACAGAAAAGGATCACATGTCAAGGCAAATAAAAGAAATGACACACGTCACCACCAAAGGGCACCGCTACATACACATACATACATACACTATATTGATCATAGGAAAATGTATCTTTTTCTAGAATTAAATGTCAACAAGAACGATGACGTGCATCATATACATACGTAGTACCTACTTTGTATTTGTTTAAATTAAAATTAAATATCTTCGTTATTCATTTCCGTGTTATATTTCTTTGTTCTACATACATACATACATATATACACAGAGAGAGAGAATCAAGTAGCAAGGGGGCATAAACAGACAGATATAAGACTTCTAGTGAAGTTTGAAGCAAACTTCAGAATGCAACTATGCTTTTCAACAGTTCACTAGTTCCGGTGTTGTATTCGTTGTGCGCTTACTGGCACGAATTTAAATGCGATCTGCCTTCCTCCAACGAAGCAAAGAGGCGGCGGCTGAGTCTCGTATATGCCACTCCGGAAGTTTCAACTATACCGAATCGGCATTGCGTTTAAAACAATGCCAAACAAAGATTCTCGCATTAGTGATTGTTGGGGAAATGGTGAATATTGGGTATGGAAGATGCATACATAGGTACATACATACATACATACAACGAAGAGAAATTTTATGTGATTTATATGATCGGTACATTAAAACTTTGTATGTGTGTGTGTATGTGTGTGTGTGTGCGTGTGTGTGTGGGTGCGCGCGCATATGAAATCTATTTGGTATCATTTTATGTTTGAAGATGGGTCACGTACTACATACGTAAAAGTGCAATGAAACAGTTGAAATTAGAAGAAAATAAAAAAGCAATTGACTAGGATGAGGAAACACGCCACCGATGGTGCAGTGCAGACATACATACATATACACGTTCGCCTTTTGATTTTGTTATTTATTTATTTATTTATTTATATAAAAGCACCCTAGAAAGAGAATAATGTTACGAAAAATAAAAAGAATTCCTCTTTCATACAACAGGAAATGTGAAGAGTCTGTGTAGGTTTTATATAAAAACGGAGGCGAAACAAGTTAATAAACCACGCGCTACACTTGAAAGTGCATGCTGCTCTGATAACTTTCTTTTATCCGCACAGAGACATTAAAACTTTTAAGACATATTTTTCTATTAACATCTTTCAACTAATTTTGTACAATAAACAACGTAAATATCAACTGATATAATAAGATAAGACGTTATTCCACACATACGAGTATGTACGTTGATTGAGTGAATTTTAAACGTTGAATAGAATAATTATATAGCAGTATATGTTGCTTTTGTTGTTGTTATATACGTGTGTGTGTGTGTGTGTGAAGAATGAATACATCAATCACTTTGGCACAAGTAAATAAAGCGCGTACATATCTTTCAGCAATTTATTCACCTGTTCATTATTCGGCACGACGCTGCCGCTAGGTAGCATTACGTAATTATCAGGAGGTTTATATCTACCTTCCGCAGCAGACCCAATGGATAAATGGGGATGGGATGGCACGGCCGGTGCTTTGGTAAACCAGAGTTATTAATCATTGCACACGCTTGTAGGTAGGTACTCTATATACGTAACCACATTTATCAACAGTCTACAAATTCAACTACATTTAAAGTAAAATATTCTCATCTACAATTATTGAATATCTTTCTTTTGCATTTCGATACACTCTATATAGTAGGTATCTCCCTCTGTCTTGACGTCTACTAAAGCCATATGCGTCATCAGTTATAGCATCATCCCTCAGCTCTAAACTCCCCTGACTAGTTGCCAGTTAACAGACATACATCTGGGATTAGTACACGCATCTTTAGGGTGGTCTCTATTTGTGTGAATCATTCTCATAAACTGCTAGCTGACGAATCCATTTCCTGGTAAACTGCTTGAGCCAAGCTTTTATACCCATGTTGTATATTTTTGAAATTGAGATATTTTGTGTTAGCTGCCACAGTACGCTTCGAAATTGCATCACTTTGCATGCAATTTTGTTGCATGCTCACAATATTTTTACTAGTTTTATATACATATATATATATATATATATAGGTATAAATTCACTATGAAATAGATTGTAATCCACAAAAATTACTGCTATAATAAAATCTAAACACTTTCTTACACACACATATGTACTATAGGTATATTTTATAAATGTATGTATGTATGTACTACCTATAGCAGATTTAGTTATTGTGTCATTTGTATTCGGATAAAATATATTGCTTCAATGACCATCTCGTGTGCTAGACTGTAGCGCCGCCGCAGTGCTAAGCGGTCCTCTTGGGAAATGTCGAGCTCGCTTTTGGTTTAATTCACGAAACAAATTAAAGAGTTGATATGTGGCAACACTTTTGCCTTGAACATTAAACCAAACACGCCGTTAATGCTAACGACCGAATGCACCTGGATTACACTACATACATACATACATACATACATGTATATGGTAATTCAGGCCGCCAAATTACTCTCGCTGTTATTTGCGAGACTAGCGCAAATAACAACCCAGTAGGTACACTTTAGTCGGATCAAATAATAAAACGACATTGGTACGCATCATATTATGCGTGGGTGTCGTGATTTTCGATATTATTACTTAATCGTATCTAGAACGTAGGTACACAACATGTGTATGTATTGAAGATATCCGACGGTTTACCGAGTAAATCTGATTTAAAAGTAGCAACATCTGCCTAGGATGAGGCGTATTCACTACGTTAAAAGCATTTCTCTCGAGTATTTACATTTTACAAGAATATTTCTTCAGCTGGAGCCGAAAGCGATTCATACGACACACACATACGTACATACATACATACATACATACATACATACATACATACATACGGATGTGGTGGTGGTGGTTTTGGTTTGAATGTACTGATCGGATTTGGTAAACTGCCGAATGGACCCAGTTCTTTGCTTAACAGTCACAAATCTGTCCATTTTGCTTCGTTGCACTTGTAGTACGATTGACCAAAGCGTCAAAGACGCTTCTTCTTCTTCTTCTTCTTACGTATGTACAGACAGCAAACTATGTTCTAGAGAGATGTGTGATGGCACACAAAAGAGACATGTCCAATTAGATTAAACGAAATACTTCCAGATGTATTGTTGCTGCATTCGTAACGTATATAAATCAAGTTGGCCTGTATTATAGGGGAGGCCACACAATATAAACGGCGGCATCAATACGGTCGTAAAAGTTTAATTTTCGTAATTTCATCGCAAATATTTTCCGTTGGTCAACCTATAAATTCTATTGAATTGACCGTTTAAAATTGTCCTCTCTGATTTTATTTATTTAATCCCCCAGCAGCTTTTTGTAAACCACCATGAAAAACGGATCGTTTATCGTTTCAAAACAACTATTAAATTTTATATCTAGTACGTAGTAGGTACATACATACATACATACATACATACCTATATAGAGTTTATTTTTTATTTTCCAAAATTCATCTGCAAATACTCGCTTTTGTATCATAAATCTTTATAATAACATTTCAACCCTTTACTATAAAAATCTATCTTTGCGACTATTTTGATTTATGTATAGGTAATTTTATATTTTTACACTTAACCATTATGACCACCTAAATAAAAAGATTCCTAATAGAGACATTAGTGTCACGATGCAATGTAAACACTATTTTACTGCTGGAATCACATTTAGTGAGAAGGGCTAACTTCTCAAATAACTTGAAACATTCACACTAGCGTTGCGACGTTTGTAGCACGCGAAACGTTTATATTATTGAGCCAATATCGAAACGCCAATTAAAACTTTTGTGTATTAATTTCAATTCACAATTCGACTGCAGAGATTTATTGCTGCGGGTAATAGATTATTTAATGACTGCCTGCCAACCTATACCTAAGCTAATAACAGCTTTCAATTTATTTATTTAGATAGTACTACAATCATCTTGATATATTCAACAGTCTATTTCATTACCTATAGGAATAAATATAATAAAAAATTCCGAAATTAATTGCTTAGAATGGTGTTTAATTAAAGTTTAATATCGCAGTTTAATAGTATGCCCCCCACGCACAGGGACGTTAACGGTCTTTCGAATGTCGATCAGAATATGTACAAATTCGCTGGTGCCCTGAACACGATTGTCTAATGTCACGAGACAAGCAATTAAATGACGCGAAACACCACCGCACCGAAACTAGGTTCGACATCCAGTTTTGCCATCGCAGCCTGTTTATTTCCCCCTAGGGTGGGATACTACAAAAGGGGGGATAGGGAGACTTTGTAGTGTTATACATACATACATGCATGCATATATATATATTTTCGGGTTCAGAAGCCCCGATGAAAATGAAAGTTAATTGCAAAACCACTGCATGATATATTTCTAATGGGGTTCACCATCTAGTCTAATGGTTTGTGTAACATGGAGTGCTCAGTGCGTAATGGTGACATGTACGCGTTGTTGTTTTAGAATGAATTATTTACTAGAGATATTTCAGTTTTTCCTATAGATACCTAAGCAATAGTTGATTTGAATAAATTGAAAAATTGTTTGAATAAGGCCATCCATTGGTTGCGTTGCGTAGCGTAGCGTAGGCAACACAGGGTAACCGATCAAGTAATCTCGGTAGTCTACGACGATCAAATTAATAATTAGAAGTGTGTACACAGGACGCTAGCAATATCTTGGGCTAATATTGACACAAGTTTGGGGGCCGCCACGCAACGCCACGACATGATTGAATGGATAGATTCTTTTAGTCAGCGACAGAAAACAAGGAAAAATGGGGAAACCTGTGGTTTTTCGCGACCCCAACGGTGATAATATTTCCGTGTGTGTGTTTGTTTGTTTATTTGCTACTATTATACTCGTATGTGTGTATTCGTCTGTCTTCGTTACGCAGTTCATCCCTTCTTCTCGTTCGTTTTGCTGTATTTTTAGTCTCTGCAACGCGTTGGATGTATTAGTACGTGTGCCGAATGACAATGAAGCTTGATGCCGATTCGTTCGTCTGTGAAATATACATTTTACGAACCGTTTAAGTATTAAAATATAAAAGTGTCTTTTCAAAAGGATTTTCAACGCTATTTTCAACGAATTCAAACGATTGTTCTCTGATGCACCGGCCAATTATTATTATTATTCTTTATCCCGATACTTGAACGTACTTAAAGGTATTTGTCGTACATTTATAGAATAAAAAATATTTATTTTTAACTTATTAATAATATATATATTTTAAAACCTAAAGGTGTTCTATAGTAACAGTTTTGAATGAAATGAAAAGTATGTCTTTTTTTTTGTGTAACATACAATTGTGTAGTCAAAATGAAAGCAATCAACAGATGATAATAATTCTCTTGGCAGACATCAGATTTCCTAGTTTTATTAATCGTTTTCTGTTCTGTATACAGTGATTTATTGTATCCCCAACCGCAAACACCCACACATACAAAACACAATATACTGTTTTCGTGTATCAAACGCACACACACACACACACACATGTTCACCGTTTTATTTACACTTTCTCTCCATCTTTGTCCTGCGGTGACACGGCATCGTCCTTTGGCTGTCGCATCCTGTCAGATAAAACACGATCGACGACAGAGCACAATCGACAGTAATAAAACCAACACACACACACACACATACGCACGCACTGGCACAGACACTGGCACTGGCACCATCACCAGATCTATTTCCGTGACTGGTAAAGCAATATATGCAATAAGATACACCACCCCCAAGCAATGCCTGCTGATAGACACTAGCACATTCATTTGGTTTATTTTGCAAACATTTATTTGTCAGATTCGCTTTCAGCGAGCCTTTTAGTTTCAGTACCTTGTCGACTGAAATCGCCTAGATTGATTGGTATATAGCGTGTTAGAGTATGTATATCATCGCAATTCGATACTGTTCACAATTTGCAACTTACGACGACGTAGATAAAGAAAATAATCGACTACTAGATTATATGAATTTTAAAACCCTTTAATTCTATACTATTAATACTTGTTATACATCAGTGACATTTCATAAATGTATGTATGTATGTACTCGTATGTATGTATGATTTTTAACATGAATATAGTATTAATTTGTTTTAATTAAAAAACAATGTTCTTTCCCAGATTACCTATGTATAAATTTATTCCGACTGCATTGGGACGCTCTAGATATACCTTCATTATTTTTGCTTGTTAGATATTAAATTACTTTTTCCCGTGGTTTATATAATGCTAAATAATTGATGAGACAATTCAACGTTGTCTGGAGAACATACATTATATCAAAAATGTATGTCAACACAGCAGCGGCGTTTCATTATCCAACACAAGGGGCGACAACCCCGTTTAAATATATATATATATATATATATTTTTGGAAATCGCAACAGTTTGATTTCACAGTAATTTTTCTCAAATTGGAATAGTATAATGACCACACATGTGTTATGAGTGAGTGAGTGAGTGGGGTAAGGGGATTGTCTCCCGGAGGAATTGGCGTGATGAAGCACCGGCCAGGGAGTATCAGATCGCACTTATGGTTGGTTCATTGTGCCTCCGCACTTCCGCGGTCGTGTCCCGGTGCGACAACAACCCCAATATGAGCTATGGTCCACGCCGTGTCTCAAAACGTATTATTAAAGTTTAATATTGTATGTTAGTTCGAAAGCGCCAACATGAATGTGTCCCTGGACGTGGCATTTTTTATTCTCAAAAAGTATATTTAAAGAACCACATTCACAATACGTATGTATGTATGTACATGCATATCGATTAAATACTTAACAAATATAATATATCTAAACAAGTGGAGCAAGGTTAGCCATCGAATGTGTGTTCTTTGCTTTGGGATAAAAGTCACGGCGCAATTTCTAATTTAAAAGCCATCTTCCCTGCCGTCGCATCACCGATAATCTTTCGCCAATATTCATAACCGTTTTAGATCGAATCCCGGATTACACGCATGATAAACTTTGGAAATTGTCGTTTGTGTTTTCGTGCGATGCTGTGTGTTTCTAAACGGCCATTGAACATGCCATACCATATCATGGAGACGAAAACAAAACGTCCGCTCGTTACGTTTTACTGCTCGCAAAATATGTTATTAACAAACGCGCTGACTTATCGGTTGATCTTAATAACTGTACGTCGCCACAGAACCAGAGCAGAGCAGCTACATTTCAGTCGTGGTTCCATTGTTATTAAATTCGATTCGAAATCGTACACAGTTTTTAAATACAAATATCAAATTGTTTGCTGTGGAAAACTGTGATATTTAACTCGAAAAATTGTTGGTGCGTGTCGTGCGACCGAAATATCTCAGCGCCACGTGTATTTTATGTAAATTTTTCAATTTGATGCACGGCGTTTTTGTATACGCATGGCGTACAGTCGACTCGCACAGCACAGTGCGTACAAATTGGCCGCCGTGGTTAATGGCAACCTGCAGGGGTGCATAGAAATTACGCCACGACCCTTTGTTCTCTGTAATAGACCCTCTAGAGCCTCCACTTCTTACGTCTTTGTTGTAAACCGTACACTTTACATCTGTAACAGTCTTTATGACCGCCGAGAACATGCCTTGCTTGAACCGAGCATCGAGCACGGCATACCACTCAGGAAAAAAAATCAATGTGTTAATCTGAAGCTTGTGTTAAATATCACCGCTCTGTCATTGCTTTATTAAAGCTGTTTATCATATTTATACCTAATATAGTATTAGTTGCATCATCACGGATTACCATATTATTTTTGGGGTGATATAAAATCAGCAGCAGCAGTACGTACTGTTTTAATGACTGAAATGTCGGCTTTTTTATAACGCACCTAAAGGGTATGTTGACAGTTAATATTAATAAAAGGGTACTTGAGTTATACGACTCACTGAATTTTAGGACTTTCACACACATTGCGTATTTTGCATTCTACAAATTTGCTATTTACATTTTTACCAAGTGAAAGGGGTTGCCAAATAGTCTGCACGCAGTTACATCAGTCTTTGGCCATATTTTTAACACGTTTATTTATTCAGACACGAGAGCCGAAACGTCATTTCCTAACCTATCAGACAGCCAGAGGCACACACAAGAAATACGGCGAAATGTGACAACATGCATTATTCATGCGCTTGAAAAATGATTATACACATTCACACACACACATATTTCAATGTGAACACATGTGTGTATATGACTACTATACCTTTCACATTACCCTGAACCACCCTAAAAACATTATTCTTTATTAAAACAGCGATATTTTATATTATTTCACCAAATATCAGCTATTTCTTTTTTGACTCTATAACCGATTTAATTGTAAATGTTAGCCAATATGTTTATGGGGAAGGGTCATTTAAACGGTGTACCGAGCGATATAATAAGCGCACGTGTTTAATAATTAGAAGACAAAGTTTCTGGGCCGTGTATTCACTTAACAATGCTGATTAGAGGTTGTCCCGACTGGGTTAACTTTAGAGTTTAGTATCGCAAAGCATATTACATATCTAGTGGTAGTCTGCACGAAAATTATTCGTACGCTAGGCAAAATGTGCAAACATTTGCCACGTGGTGCAATGGCGCAAATCCTTAGGGGATCATCGGTACCTATGTACGTATGTACGCCCAAGGTAACACCGGATATGCTGTCAACTTGATTGCACACTCGGCCTGACAATATATCTTTATTTGCCAGTCTGGCAATTTCATTTAAATTAATACACTTTAGTAATGTACGTACGATTTATACGTTATTTAAAGAATATCACTTACGTATGTATGTATATAGAATATCATATTAATGATTTGTTTTGCTGAGTTTATAAGATAAATAATAATATTCCTTGTAAGATTTCCTTGTTATGCCGTCACTGGCCAATCTCTATGGCAACGCCACAACAGTGATGATGATATAATGTGACCTTCTGCCGTTTTCAGTCATATATTCTATTGAGATTTATCAAGCAATCGGAAACTTGAAAAGATCAATGCTTTTTTCTCTCACTCTCTCTCTCTCTCTCTCTCCCTCTCTCTCTGTTGCCCACCTTTAGGGACGTGGGGGTGGCGAGGGTGCTTAGGGGCGACTTATAAAATATTCCCACTGCGTTTTAATATCGTTGACGTGAGGAAATCGCTAAACGTCAACATGAAGCAAATTGTTACTCACATCGAATTTAGAATTATTGACTCTAACAAACATTTAATATATTCTATACCTATCAGTCGCGACCGTAATAATTGCAGTTATTATTTAGACAATTATTGTAAAATATATATATATATTCCAAGTAATTGCGTCGTTTATCTACGATATATACATTTCTTCGTAATTTCATTTTTTATCAACTTGAAAATACTTAGCAAGAAAATTTAATTCAATTATAATTTTCCAAGTATCATTATTGGAAAAACGATCGACGGAGTCTTCAACGACTTTTTTATACACGATGTTGCGGTAACGACATGGGTAGCTACCAATTTTGAATTCATAATGAATATTGTTATCGTCGAACGAAGGAAGGCAGGCAGACAGGAAGGAAGGAAGTGTTTCGTCTTTTTACTGCAGTAATCAAATAACTGTCTCTTCAATTGTTTCCACAATACACTTGTATTGATAAACATTTTCAGACCAATATCAAAAATTGCATTCATACATTTTTGTTCAAATCAATGACACACTTTCAAGCGAAACATTATTGTGACAATGAATTATTCAAGCCGAACAAAAAGTAGCTTTATTTTACCGTAGCTACTTATAATTTTTTGTATACGAAAACCCTACTACCTACCTATATAGTAGTAGGTATGGCAACATTCTTATTTGTTATTATTTCTGCAACGCCGCTGTTGCGGATAATATAAAACAAAATTGAACAATGAAAATCAATTTAACGTAAAGTAAAAGAATAACAACGCGACAGAGCACCACGTTTTTACAGTCCAAATATTTTCTTTCGCTCTCACAGAACACAGCAGTATATCAAATATAATAAAAAAAATCCCCACAAAGTTTAAATAAACAATACGCTCTTCAAACACACCTTATACGAATTCATTTCAATTCGTTTTTTAATTACGATCTATTCTTTGTTTGTTTTATAATACCACATAATAAACTACATATTTTGTATAGGTGCCTACATAAAAATTTATTTATATACAGTATTTTACAGTGGCGCATCCACCAATAAATGCTTGTTTTGTATGTGTGTGTGTGTGTGTGTGAATGACTGGAAAAAGTCGATGATCGAACGACACTACTCGATGTGGATGGTTCGATCATTTGTACGTGGCAAAATGTGGACTTCTTCTTTCAGTCTTCTCCGGAAGATAGAGAGCTTTTTTACCGACCGCCCCGATGAAGTAATGAAACTTTATGACCTGTCCTTTCGATACGACGTTAGTACTGCTTTTGCATTATCATCGTGTGTACCTACTAACCGAATAAAAACTATAAAATTCACACGTAAACAACATTATCTTCCGGAGTAAATAAATTAAATAATGGTTAGATTACGTTCTTCCTTTTAAGTTTTTAAGTATGTAAATACAATTGGAAGTAAATTGAAAACAAAACGCATCTATAGAAATAATTGTTTTGTATTTGTGGTCATCAATAACTAATAGATGTGTTTCAATTTTTCCAATAAATGTTATTTTTTCTGTATTTATATATATATATAGTCTGTTCTCAACAGAATAAAAAAAAATATAAAAATATATATAGGAGAGAGGTACGGCGGTCGTTTGGTGATCGCCGCAGCGCATTGGATGAAATATGGCCTCGTGTTTTAAACGATCGAGCCATTGTTGGACGAAAACATCGCGGATATCCATGGCGGAAACACACTACGTAAAACAAAATAATGTCGCTACCGGATCGAGAGGTGGCTTTGTGTTTGTTTTTTGTCATTTTTTCCGGGCGAAACAATTGAATTGTAGGCACCAACGGTGGTTGCATGATAATCGCGCTTTGCTGACGTCACCACGCGACAATTTCCAATCGTAACTTTTACTAGCTGGTAGAAATAAAATTTCCAAAATAATAAATAAATTGTATATATTGCTATTTTAATACCTATACGTGTATTAATATTATTTTGGCATATATAAATATACATATGAGTTTTTTTTTGTAGCAAAGGCTAACTTTAATCTAATACTAAAGCTGGAACACATTGTGTATGTGTTTGTTCCATTACCATATGTAATCGCATTAAGTTCATAATAAACTGTCCGATAAAATGTATCGGATGAGCTGTCAGTCTATTCATTTATTGGTTCCCATCGAATTAACATGATTGACATTAAATTCACACTCAGTTCTTCCCACACGCAATACGCATCGTGTAAATTATTCAACTCGTACAGAGAAAAGTACCTATTTATTATTTCGAGCAAATGACGGTGTGTAGTTTTTAATTAAATTATACTCTATCTATATTATCTATAGATAGATAGATGAAGTATGATTGTTTTGTAATTAACACAGAAACACAATAAACGGTATATACGTAGAGTACCTACGTATCGCGCATAGCCATCATCCATCACTGCGGCGAACGTAAAAGCACAAAGACAATAAGGAGCAACTTGATTTTAAACGGCAGCGAAACACAACGCGCATATATTACAATATTTAATTTCGCTTCTGCCGCACTGCTGTAGGTACAGTGATTATTTTTTTTTACCAAAAATACACATATGTACATACATACATACATACATACGTCAATATACATAGCTAATACTGACTTTTAGCTACGTCGTGTGATATTACAATAATAAATTTAGCATAGGTATTTTATTAAACACTGAATAATTGCTTATAAAATATTTGCTTAAATCCATTAACAAAGCACTCAACAGTGTACGTACGTAAGTTCGAAGTACGCTTCAGTCTCCTCGTCGCGTCATTACGATTTCATGAACAAAAACATTCTAGAGGCAGCCATCATAAAACAGTAATGCCATCTCTTGACCAGCCCAAGAAAAACAAACTGTTGCTGAAGTACATGTACAGTATGGACGTACATACATACATACATACATACATCAAGTACTTACTTGTTCAATAAAATTCGATCTAAACGCGTAATATTACAAAAAACAATGAAATAATAATAATAATGGAATATACTTCAAACAGGTGTATTTTAGAACTGGAGCTATCACCATTGTGTTCCAATAAACTAATTTTATTAATAGCCAATACTAATTGAATTTATTTATTTAAACGTAATTATTTGCCGTTAATTATTTTACAATTAGTCGTATGCGTAATTTAATACTTAACTTCCCACTCACTATGTATATACATACATAGGTACCTATATATATATATATATATATATATATATATATATATATATATATATATATATATATATATATATATATATTATATATATATATATATATATATATATATATTAAGAGAAAAAAAAAACATTTATAACGTTTATTTTTTGTTCCGTTATTTTTCCCCGAAATGTTTAAGCGCTTGCGTCAAGGATTATAACGTTGGCGTATCCATACAAATTCAGGTTAAATAGTCCCTTCGATCGTAATTTATTAAATGTACAGCGCAATTATTGGCTGGGAATTAATAAAGCTTTTATGAGATTATCATCAGTGTACATTTGATTTTCTGTTTAACTATTTATAAATACAGGCTTTTGTATTTTATATACAATAAAGGTACACTGATGACCCACAGTTACACAATCAAATGGACGAAATTGTTATTTATTGTATCAGCAACGTAACGTAACGTGATGATGTTGCCACTAACGAAATAATAATTTTCAAACTTACAACATTAGTTATTTATTTATTTGCCTTAAAGGTAATCCCACGTATTCATGGCCGCCCTAGTGTCAACTTGGATATAAATATTTAAATTCATGAACGCGTGTAACCTTTGTTTATCGAGAAAACATTGTAGACTTCGATGTGAAAGAGAAATAACCAACTGCGTAGACGCAGCGGTTGGTCGGTCGGTAGCAAGTTTGTGTTTAGGATGAATTCCGGTGAAATAAACACTGACGCAGGCATCATTCGTCCGGTGTTTACCGCAATCACAGGCCAGAAGAGAGTCCTGAAATTATTTCCGATTCACACAAACGCACGTAGTACGTACGTGTGTGTGTGTGTGTGTGTCCAGCCGCCTGGAAAAACAAACAACCGATCCACTCTCACGTTCCTTTTCCACGGCTCATAACATACTTGAAACGATTCCAAACGCAGTGCCACGCCACTTCTTTTCTCTCGAAACACAGCCCGATGCTAATTTAAACACACGAACAAATTAAATATTTCATTTGCCTATATAGGTATTCGATATCTATCGCATGTTGCCAATGATACATCAATTCGGTGATTGCCCGTAATTTATTATGGTTCCGTGGTTAAAACGCATTCAAAGGGACATTATTATTATTATTATTATACCACCCTTATAATGTCTCTATACCAGCACACGTACCTATACGTAAAAGGGTGTGCCGTAATTTTGTATATACCTACAATTTTTACCAAATTAATTGTACAAAACACGCTACCACCACCACATAATACCACCTCAAAGAAACCGAAAATTACATACACACCTTTTATATTATATATGTATGTATGTATGTATGTATGTACATACTTACCTACGAAACAATTCAATCTATGAATTCGAAAAAGAATTTATTTCAACTTTGTACTGTATGCATCGTCAGTATATTTCAAATAAGCACGCTTCAGTGACGCCGCGTTTTAGTAATTAAAGACATTACACGTGACGTCATTACCCTGACTCGTGACCCATCAAAAATTAATCCGTAATCATCAAGTGACGTTGGAGGTTTGCAGCGAACGATACGTGGAATCATCACCCATTTCTCAAGGCTTTCTTTTTTTTTCTTTTATGAATTATTTTTCTTAATTCTTTGCCATTCTCAAAATAGAGACAAAACAACGAAGAATAAATACTTATTATATGAAAAACGTAAAAATAATAAAAGAATATTTGATGTGTCCAGGAATGAAGTAATAATACTGTTCAAGATACTGTTGAAAATTGCAATATGTACCAACCAAGTAGCATTTAATCCGATTACCGGTACAGGCGATAGAGGATTACCATTACATTGAAAATTACAATTAATTGATGCAAAGCTTCAAGATTTAGGCGATATCGATTCGCGGCCATCGCTGTTTTGTTGTTTAAACATCAGGTATTGCGAGTTAAATTCCTCTTGATTTGTCTGTGTGTTGTTGCTGCTACTGCTACTGCTGCTGGTGCTGGTGCTGGTGCTGGTGTGTTATACCTACTTCATCCAAAAGTTCTGCTTTTATTAATCGTCGACGTCTTCAACTACGGACGGCAACAACCACTTCAATTCTTATTATTACTTTTATTTGCTGTTTTTTGTTTGTTTTCATTATTATTTATCGTCCACTCTAATCGTTTGTTTCTCTATAGAATTATAATCGCGCGTATACCTCCTACTATTAGGTGTAAAAAAATGAAATCGTTTTATTTTTATTTTTCAACAGACAAGTACGTTGTATGTACTCGTATGTACATACATACATACATACATCACTTGTTTGTTTTGTAACCGCGGCATTCATCTGTCGGTCCGACAGTTGAAGGTCAGGTCAAGAATGCGACTGGTCGTCACAGTCATTATATACTTACAGCAATGAACGTTCTGGTCGCACGTTTTAATTGACGAGTCTTTGTTGGACAGCGGAGAATTCTCACAACTGATGTGCAGATTAATAACAAATTAATAAAAAAATCTCGCGCATTTCTGTTATTATTATAATAATATCTGATGTGGTGTAAAGAAATAAAAGCATCTCTTCAAGAAGTGCGCTCGGTTTTAATTTCGCAAGAAATCACTCATTTGAATAAATAAATCCTGGCGAGGAATGTTTGTCGGAAAGCATTTTTAATTGTTAACCGCGCCGCAACGAAAGCGTAAGACGTGGTGTAATCAGGCATAAGTTAACTATAATTAGTGAGGAATTAAGAATGCTTTTAGTTGTCTCTGCGTGTGATGTAGATAATTCGTAGAATGTAGTAGATATATTAGAAAATAATAATCGTAGCCGATAACGTGAGGTGTGTGTAAGTAAGTAAGCAAGCAAGCAAGCAGTGTGGCTGCCCTACTAATATAGCCAAGTCTTTTCGCTCATTTCCCACGAGAAGAAGTGGTGTTCGTTCAGCATTACAATGATTCGCGTCGCGCCTGAATAGCAAGGAGCTCTGGTTAAATGAAATTCCCAACGTAGCAGAGCCACTATGAAATTCATTCCCGGTCCGTCGGTGTTAAAGTTCGCAAACTTTTATTCCACGGATAGCTACAGCCGGCTCCGTGAAACAAGATGAAAATTGAAATCAACTTATGCATCAGACCAGAGGTATGCGGATATTATCTATATATATATATATATATATATATATATATATATATATATATATATATATATATATATATATATATATATATATACATATATATGCGACTTAAAGGATTACTATGTAAGCGGATTACGACAATTACTCGCTGTATTCTGTATTTTATACCTATATGTATGTATACATATAAGAAAAGAAACAAAATGACCAACACTGTCTGTGGTGTCTTAATAACGCACCAGACACTGAAAACGTGAGCCAATAATACTAAAGAAGCAATGATGAAAAGATATATGTGTTCGTTATTGGAACATTGTCAAAGCATCGTTCAATTTTATCTGTCATCATCTGTTTGTCAGCTCGCCCACCAACAATAACACACAGAGAATTCTTTTATCTGTCTGTCTGTCTGTCTGTTTGTGTTCATTTTATTGTGAATGCCGCTATGGTGTCCTTGTTCCGTTACCGTTAGTGGCAAATACCGTAAACATTAAGACTGCCACCGTCGTCGGAAAAACAATTGTAGCCGCCCAATCACCGTACACTATTATAGGGTTGGGAATCCGCCCTAATTGTCCCACTAAAGACGACGCTGATGCGACTGTATATTTTGTTATTTTACTAGTCCTCAAACAAAAAAGAACAAATCGTTCGAACTGGGTTGCACATTTGTTTTGTGCTGTCGCCTGCAGTTTACAAGCGTCGAGACGCAATCCAATGTTGCCATATCGTTTTATTGCCGCAACTAATGCGACCGTAATATAATTATTATTACACGTAATAAGTTTTAATCGTATGTCATATAACGTGGCAGCTGTAAAATCAAAATGCGTCCAGCTCATGTGTCATCATATTATACTTTTTTTTTTGTTATACATTTTGAATCACACACATCATTGTCACTTCTGATCTATATTTTCTGGTTGCTATTTTAATTTATTTTATATTATAAAATTTCATTTCGTTTTATTTTTAAACTTAGTACAATCTGCAGTGGATTGTCTTATACGTAGCAAGTATATTTTGTTTAGATCTTAACAAAATAAATTATATTATTATTTTCAATGTATTGTTAGAACACGAAAGATTGTATAATTTAGAGTATAGGTAAAAAAAACTCCCACACACACATTCCGAAAATAGTCTAACTCAACTCAGGGAAGGTCAAAAGATGTATTTCTGGTAAAATCTCGAGTTCGAAAATGTTCCTGATTACAATACTTCCTTCTATATTTATGTATGTATGTACATTTGTATAAGAAAGTAAAAATGAAACATCTTGTACCATAAAACTAACGACATCGTAAACTTAATTAAAATCGTCTCACTGGTTCGTTTCTCGCTGCGCCCCAATTAAATATCGTCTACGCCACCCTTTATTTAATCACCGCGGACGTAAACACAACAACTGATGCAATATCGAATGATTCCCGGAAAACATTCCCAGACTGCACGCGCCAAACGAGAAATATTTTTAATTTTATTTCATTCTACTAAATGATTATCACATTCTTACTAATTAGTACCCGTATATCTTAAACACACCCATATCTTCAATTTTATTAACTATTTGGGTCGTAATTTTATAATTAGTTGTTAGATATTAAAATGACATTTATTTCAAAAATGAACCAATTCTAATAAAATATAAACAATGCAAATTTATTATTTATAAACAATTAATTTAAATTTTGTTACTCTAGCCACGCAGAGTAGTTATATGTTAAATGCGGTCTTGGAGTAAAAAGGTGATATATGTATTGGAAAACATTTCTAAATAGGTATAAAAAAAAAAAAAGAAGACAAGATTACGATTGATGATCAATCGGTTGTGTTCTTAACTGAATCTTATATATATATATATATATATATATATATATATATATATATATATATATATATATATATATATATATATATACCTATAGGTATTATTGCTGTTTCTTTATCTGTTAATTCTTTACTCAATTGAAGCAAGACGATAGATAGGCTGTATAACAGCAGTGTAACAGCGTACTCTGGTGGAGGCACATGTGCGCGTATTTGACTCGGACCTCTCATCGTTGGCAAGCAGACGCAAGAGTTTCTTTCCCACCCACACTTTCTAAGATTAATGAAAGTGATTGTATGGTCGGGAACCAGGGCCTTGGGAAATCACTAAGCTACCACTACACGAGGCCACAATATCCCCGAGTTTCAATCCTCAATCTCACCGAAAGCTGTCTTTTCTAGCATAGTGCGCTTTGTCAACCATCAGGTACGGTTACTGTTATATTTTGGAAGCGGCGTCGCTGCAACGAGACCCAGACATTTTACTTGCACCGGCCCTGTACACAAGGTGTCAGACTTGTTACATTCCTTCAGCAAAGGTATATAAACCGTTGTTTTGTGTTCACTATCTCGTAACAAACAAATCTCGATTTCAGTGACGTGTGTTCTACTTTTTCTTGCGCAATTTTCTTTTGCAAACAACGCTGTTACCTTCTATTAAAAACAATTCGTCACTTTTGTGCCCCAACCCAAATGTTAATTATTTCCTGCTCCACATAAATCACATCGTGGCAATTAAATGTTTTGCATTAATTAACTTATCGCGTTTGTTAGAATTCCAATAAAAGTGCAAATTTCTTCTGTACCAATATAAATGCGTCACAGTTGTAATATGTACCTACTAGGTATTATTATATTTATTCCTGTATCGTATATAGTATTGTGTTTCGTATTCTTGTCACGGGCGGTGACCGGCGCTGTTTTGACAAATGACATACTCACCGGAAGGCGACTGACTTGTTAGGATAACGTTCAATTTGCCACGTCGGCCATCTCACTCATGTGTGGCCCATGTTGAAACCGTGTCCCATGAGTTCAAATGGACCATTTTTCTTTTGCTTCCATTCGCTGCTGCGACGTATATCTATTGACACACGCACACAAGCACACAGACGAATTATACATTAGAGTTTCCAAAAAAAAAAACGAAGAAAAACTTTTCTTTTTCAATCGTAAACAAGTTTCTGATTCTGATTCCCATATAGTATTCCGGGGATTTTCAAAACAATTAATTTGATATTTTATTGTGAATAAATACGCTAACGGAAATGACGCACTGTGTATCGTGTGAAACCGGAAATATAGCAATTTCCATAGCTCACGCACAGAGTGTGCACGTCGTGTGTATTGCCTCACCAATCAAATAATACATGGGAATGGGGGGTTTTTTTTCCGTTCCAGTTCGTCATTTAATTTTATATATGCAGCGGTAAACATACATATACGTTATTGGTAAAACATAAATTTCCACAACTGATATTAATTTTCCTAACAAACACAACACTGATGTGTACACACATTTAATAATGCCCGCAGCGTATTAGTTTCGTAATTGTCCACCAGTATCACAAAAATATATACTCGTATAGGTAATATGTAAATTTAACGACAAATGACACCAAAATGTATCTATGGACGCAAATGTCTATTTCATTTGCTTCGATATCATTAAAAATATGTGTATACTATATCCGACATCAGTTTTTTAGCGATTAAAAAATTACTCAACTAATTCTGTGCTTGTGTGTGTGGGTGACGTAAAATTTGTTCCTCAGGTTACAAGAGTAATGAAAGTTGTTCATAGTTTGCAACTTGTTAACACCAAATATACCGCACATTACTTCTATTTTTTCATCATCTTGTTTTCTTGGTGCGACAGCTGATGCCTCGCGAAACTGACGCGCGTGCTAACTTTTTTCTTCATTCGCTTTAAGTTTGTGATTTTTTTTTTGCTTCTTCGGCCCCCGGCTGCTGCGCAACATGGACGAAATACAGCATGCGGAAGTTGTATAATGAATAACGTCGCGGGGCGGAGACAAGGGGGTGAAATTCGAGGCGGGTGGCTAAATGTACTGGAATGAAATCCGGCGGAGGTGTTTTGCAGTTTACCGAAGAACTTCGACAGCGGGAACATCGGACGGCAAAAAACTTGAGGAATTATGGATTCGGCTTGATTGTATTTTAATCGATGCCTTCCTATCTCACCGAAGATTTTTATGAACGGAAGAATAGCTATAGCTAATCAAATGAAATGTCGTCGTTTGGGGGAGAGTGCAGCAGCAGCAGCAGTAGCAAAGAAAATATGGTGTAAATAGTGAAAATTACTTCACAGAGTAAATATAAAGTGCACGGCGGCTAGGTCGATAAGTTTGGACGTCATAAAGATGGATTGCTGTTCGGGCGGCGTGGACACCTGTGTGCATTTTTAAAACGAACTGTGGGCGTCTCTGTCCACCGATCAATCTACTATACATTCGATAAACAACCAGTTAAATTGACAGGCTATTATTCTTACTCGGTTTTGCTACGTTAAATATTCAATATTACAAGCCACACCACACATATCTAGAGGTACCTACCTATAGACAAAATTAAAATATGATACATAGGTAGAGGAAGCAAAAATAATATCTTGTTTGCATAATTTTCAATGATAACATGTTTTTATGTGCGTCGCGTAGTGTGAAAATAATAATGGCAACAATAACAATGATATCGGCTACAAATTGGCATACGTGTGCCAAACAAAATGATCAAATGCGGCCGTCCATCGACACAGCCCTCAAATGGACATCGAGTTGCGCGTCAAATTTAAACAAGTGATTAATATGCGAACGCATGTATGAAGAGTGATCAGCTCCGGCTGTGATTTATGTCGTGATGTTTGGAATACACAGTGTTTTGAGCTCGGGCGAAGGGACGGAGGAGGGTGGAGGGTTGCAAGCCATCGTGATGTACGACCATCATTGACAAATAGGCTGACAATAAAATTTATCACATATTTGGGGGGGTTTTTCCGCAACGCCCCCGGAGTAGGTAACCCAATTCGTCATACTAAAATCAGGTCGCCTAAGGTTGACACGAGTCGTGGCCCTATTGTATGTTGACCCCTGGTGGAAGTCAAACGTTCTTCGCAAAAGATGCATATCTTAATGTTTTCTTATATAACTTTGGCACGCGCTCTGAATTCAAACGAATCTTGAGATATTTCTGCAGTTTTCATCATGGAAACACTGAAAATATTTGTTTTTCTAATAAAATGTCTCTGGCAAACAAACATCGTTGCCACCAGCAGCCGCAGAAGAATTCTTTCGAGAATTAAACGCGTGTGTATTGTGAAAGTTTATTAATGTATAAAGAAATAGTGGGCTGCGCACTAGTGGTAGGGTTATTTCGAAACAGTTCATAACTCACTCGAGAAGCCACACAGTGTTCTGGTTAATCCAGGACTGTGCCAGGAAAGTAATTGGATACATTTAACGATTAAGGCTGCACCGCTAACCGAGACAAATTGTCGCGTACTCCTCGGTATTATAAGCCGAGGCGGGCCACTTCATTTGTATCACACCGCCATCGTCCTTTTACCTAAGCAGTTGAGTACACTGTAATCTAGGATGCTTATTCTATATCTTATTTTGTTTTCGGCCACGACATTATTCCAAATGACTTTTCAATTTGTTGTTTCTATGTCACAAGTATGTAGGTAAAATAGCTTGACGTTATTTGCAACATTATTAATCATTTCACACATTTGATTTGATTTGATTTGATTCGATTCGACCACATGTTCTCTCTTTCTCTCTCTTTCTCTGCGTTGTTTGGTTTACAAAGTGTCCCACTTCGATTGTTGGCCCCATCGCGAAACAAAACACGAGGCAAAAGAAACACGAAACAAAAACACAGAGTAAATCTTTTGTTTCAACGGTGAAATTCGTCGCACGTTCACGGCTCTCATTGTTTTACTACGTAATCACAACGAACCGCCAGTTTGTTTTCTTGGAAAACTTCAAGAATGCAGAACACCACATCATATAGTTATAAGTACATCAAAATCATTCTCAAATTGGTACTTCGTACATACACCTACATTGAATTAGTTTAATCTTGTAATTTGTGAAAAGAAAGAGGAAATCAAATCAAATTAGGCAGTGTTATTATGCAAAAGTGTTCTTTTATGTTTATTTTCGGATGTGAACGTTAAGGATTTGCATAGATCTCTACGGGACCATTACGTACAGTCGTTGTTGTCCTTGAAGGTCACGCACGGCTAAGAGACCGGAGAAATTGCAGTCTGGAAAACGAATCTTCTTCTAGAACATTCTAGATGGGCCAATCACAGAAATACGAACGCAATTAATGTACCGATCGACTATTGGCAGATTTAACGATGAGAATATAATGATGAACTACTAACATTTATCTACTTTTACACAAGCAAATAAATCAAAAGAGGTTTTTCTTATTACTAAACCGAATTAAATTTTTATAAAAAGATATCATTTTTTTTTTATCTTCAAGGCACAATATGATTAATGTTTATTTTCTCTTAAAAAGCTTTTTGAAACTCAACTTTTAGACTGGTCGAAACAAATATGAAGTAGTCACAAAAAATAACGTTTGATGTAGGCTAATACGTTTTAACAGATTGTGTGTGGGTGTGTGTGTGTTGGGTATGACATTGATATAAAATACTTTGATTGAAATAAATCCAAGAACATAAGTAAAATTACTTGTGATTCCACAAAGTGGCCACTCGGCGACATGTCTTATTGAATTTCATTCGTTTGGCGTAACGTAACGCCACGATAGTTTTGTGAAAGCAGAGATGCCAGTTGCAATAATACCATTTTCAACTTTTAAAATAAATAACATTCTATTTGAACAAGTTTGTAACTTATTACATACAAAATAAATAAAATGCATCTATAAATAATGTATGTACTCGTGTGTATGTACTTGTATGTATGTATGTATGTATGTATAAACATCAACACAGATTCGTTATTGACAATGTTGTATGAGGTAAAATAAAAAGTGATTTCAACATTCTTTTGGTGTGACAAACTTCAAACGGCAGATTAGACAAATGAATAGCTCCTTTTCGTTTGTTTTCCGTGAGGAATCTATTAAAGAATTCAAACAAAAGACAGCGCAAAACGTAAAAACTTTGGGGAAAAAGTATAAAAAGTTGTGGTGAACCGTATACGGTTGGTTGGTTGGTTGCTTGCATGGTTCTCTTCTCTGAAACCGCGGCGCGACGCGACGTCTTACCGCGCGCGCGTAATAAAAAAGACTATTACTTTCAGCCGCAATTTTATTAAAGCGATTATTCATCTTATAACATGACGACGGTGCTTCGGTGCATTTTGTAATAAAATTTTAATTTCAAATTGATAGATAATTCTATGAAGCTTTGCCGAAGCTCCCGCGAAGCTCGTGCAGAAAGACTCATTAAAAACACACTAGGTTTTGCGGTAAAACACGTTTTTCTAGTAGACATTTTGATAAAGCTCAACAAAAAAACTTATTTGCCAATATATTCAGAGGAAAGTTCAGCAGCTGGGAAATTTTTAATGAACATGCCATTTGTATGGTAAAGAAAATGCCTTAATTAATTTTTTTACTTTTGATCCGTTGGTAGACTGTGTGTGTGTGTTTGTGTGTATTATGTGGTGGCAACAACACTCATTTCATTCACCCTTAACGTCGACTGTTTTTCTGTTCCTTTAAAGATGAGCGATGTATGTATGTATGTATATATGTATGTATATATGGCTCTTACAGTACAACGCATACTAGTGTGCTTTCGTGCCTGTTAAAGAGAGGGCGTAGTGTGCGTGTGACGTAGCTACGGTTGACAGTACGACGAAGGAACAGATCGTCGTAACGCCGCAAAGACAACGGAATGCGCGCCTGCAGCGAACAGCGAACACCGCCGCACCCGGACCGATCACGTGATATACGACCTAACGGTTACGCCTCTACCTCACTTCCTGTCTGCAACGGAAACACCATTCGTCCCGCACTAAATACCATCCAGAACTAACACACTTTATATACGTACAAAGACAAGACAAATTTATTTTCACTATTAAAATGTGTTGATGTATTCAATTGTATAAACTGTAAGGACAATAAAATATTCCAAAAGGCAAAACATTTGCAATAAATCGACAATATATTTATGTGTAACAAAAAAGGCTATTTGTGAGTTGATTCAAATGTTGTGCGTGTATCTGTCTGTCTGTGTGTGTGTGTGTGACCCTCGGTGTGTGGCAGGCAGTCAATAATATTCACGGATTTAAGAGCCTTGGAAGATTTATTCGTGCGAACGAAGAGAGAACGTTAAAATTTATTCCAAGTTTGGCGAAAAGTTTCGACGCGGGGGCAAAATAGAACATTTATTCGCGTTACCAGTGAAAATTTTATGAACACACACGTGCACCTCATTCAAACTGTTACCGCATATATAGTTTAAATTATTCACTGTTTCTTCGCTGGCCTTTTTTTTTTTTTCTTCCGGCGAGAGCCTCCTCTGTTCGGGCGGGCGCCATATTAGCGGAAATTCGAATCAGAAATGAATGATTCAACGACCACCCGTTTCTTGCATTTGCTTAAAGCAACAGCACTCTGACACGCTGAGTGTAATACCATGTTATAGAACATATACCTACCTACTTTTATGGAAGTAGTAGCTGTGATTGTAACTAAAAACAACTCTGATTGTCTATTGAATTATTGGAATACCTAATACTTGTATTGCCTTATAACGCCTCGCTACAGGCAACGAGAAACAGACCATCTTTCCTGCTGCCAATCCATGTCTGTCTTGGCTAGACAAACACTTGAGTGACAGTAACGAGATTTAGTTAACCGAGTGTTAGTTTCTGTTCAGAAAATACCGAAAGGCTACTAAAAAAAAATAAACTTCTACCTAAATCCATTTAGCGAAACACTGATGGCAAACTTTTTGCAACGCATTGATTTTTCGGACCCAAAACTTTGGAACCTCATCAATTGAATACAAACGCAACAGCGGGTAATATTAATTTTTCTATTTGACCAGCAACGTAAAAGTTTCGAATGTGGCAGAGAGCATCTCAATATAGGTACCTACTAAGTGTATATATGTATGTATGTATGTATGATCCCAAACAAACATTCTGGTAACGCGAATGAAATACAATCAACCCTGAAACTTACAACAAAAGAGGGATCGCATGATTTAGCAGCGCTAGACCTTGGCCCGACCGCATCCATTATTAAACTATTTCGAAATTATTTACAGGTCCGCCTACCGTATTTAAATATTTGACGACACTTTACTCGGGCATATTACGAATTCTAAATACCTACACTAACACCTCTTCCACTGATTTAAATCGCACTTCTATTGACTGCCGCCAACGCTTGATGGGCAAAGACAAAGATGCTTTTTAATTCGTAATCCCCAGAGGATGATTCAATTTGAAATGGTTTTAAATACGGCGCGAGTGTTAATTATTTTTGCGCGCATACGCATCTGTAATGACAAAAAACACGCGGTCGCTAATAAAACAAGGGTTGATTCAACCCCGTGCACGCTACACGCGTCCAATAATTAAAATGGGTGTTTTAATTTACCCCCGTTCCGGTCGTAATAAAATTTCATTAACTGGGCCAGATTGTGTTTCAGATATCAGCCATTGAATTGTGGCTCTGGAATATGGTGTACACCTATTTATAATCTAACATTGTTACCTTTTCATCAATAGACTTGTTGCAATAGGTAGATGGTTTTATTAAATATTTAATCCATCACCGTACGTATTCTGTGGTTCCTATCGATCTAAATCATTTGTGATATATCTAACTGATGATGAAATAATATACATAGATAAAAATACATTTTATATGGATATACCTAGATATATAGTTGTGTAATTAACAAATGTTAATTATCGCATAATTGGACTAGTATTCCTTATTATTAATTAAACTACTAACGCGCATTCATATATAACAGAATAATATGCACTCTGTCGGTTTCAACAACTGAAACAAACGTAAATGGGAAAGTCGTCTCCAACTCATTATACAAAATGGAATACACATTACACGCCAACGCGTTACCATACATACACACACACACACACACAGAGAGAGAGAGCTTTTCATTCGCATTAGCACACACACAAGTGTGCTGATGTTGAAATAGGCAGAATATGACGTTCGCACTCACACTATACTATAGTATACACACCACATTTAAAACTAACTCTCTTCGCCTCCATGTCATGCTGAATTATATAGTAGAATTAGTATGTCGACCCCGGAAGACTAGCCCGCAACAATACTCGTGTTATTGCACAAGACACTGTTGATATTAAGTCTGAACTTTAATTGCCCCACGGGCCTCAGATGTTTCCTTTCCTTCGTGTTATTTTTCTTCTTGTAACCACGCTGCTCTACCCTGTTTACCATGGCTCTAATTTAAATACGCATCTCTCACAATGTTCAGATAGTCTCCAGAAACGATTGGTTATTAATTTTTGTCATTTATCTTGTTTCAGATATTTATGGTTTAACACTGGTAGAAGTACGAATTCCGAATCACACAGTTCGAGATCAAAGTGCACGATTGGAGTGTCACTATAATCTGGACGGGGACGTCTTGTACTCGGTCAAATGGTACAAGGATGGGAATGAATTCTTTCGATATCTACCCAGAGACAAACCGCACACTCAGGTGTTTCCACTTCCAGGAGTTACTGTTGATGTAAGTATTATTGTGTGTGTGTGTGTGTGTGTGTCTGTATGTGAAATGATCTAAATTATAGCCTCTATAAGGGGTTTGATGGTGGGGTGAGGAGGAAGGGGGGGGGGGCGAAATATGTTAAATTATTATGTCGTAGTGGTAATAGTTATGACATTAGATTGTGTGAATATTCACGTATAAAATCTGATGTTGTCGTTGAATGATGCGAAGTAGTTGAAAACAGAAATTGCCGTCGGGTTGAAAAGTGTCGCATCTTCATTTCCACAGATAAACTTTAACGTCAACAGTACAAGATGATCTCGTTACTTTATACATATGCATACAACTATACGGACTATATATATATATATATATATATATATATATATATATATATATATATATATATATATATATATATATATATATATATGTATATACATTCAGTACTCCCAGGTCGCATTCATAATATAGAAGCAAACGTGTGATTTCGCCTTGTCCCTAAAAGCACATCAAAGTGCTATGACAAGTAGAACAAAACACAGCTGTCCATCGCGTCCAATCAACACACCCACACACTTGGATAATGACATTTATCAAACCCGCTTCGCACAATAGCCGTACGCGAAATAATCTCGCCTTAATGTCAAGAACGCACCAGGCTAATGTCAAACATTAACCGGGAAGAATGGAATGAGTATCAATTGGGCTCCCTTCTGTGTTTTGTTATGAATCCCCACTGCTGCACTCACACACCTCTGCTAACATAAAAGAGACAGCAGCAGCAGCAGCAGTAGCAGCAGCAACAACAACAACTAGAAGCGGCTGGCAACAACTTAAAGATATTAGGACCGTAACTCTCTCATAACGATGTCATGTTATCGTAATGTTTAACAAAACCCTAGTGCAACCGCCACCGCCAGACCCGTTTGTGATACGATGGGCCTATTTAAAAGATTTGCGACCCTACCGACCGTTAGGTATAACACTTCTTTTCTCTCAACCACTACAGTTTTTCCTGCCGTTTGCCATGCGGCACTCATTTACATAAAACAATCTTATTACCATTCATGTTCTTGTACATACATACATACATACATACAGATTTTTGTGTTTATTAAATTTCATAAATAAAATAAGGTGTAGGTAAATATTTGAAACAAACTATATGAACCTATTGTATGTATGAACATACATATGTGTCAAGGATCACTAAAAGGTGTTGAAAGCAAAAGTTTCGCATAGACGAGTCCGCAGCGTCAAAAAGACCACTTCGCATTCATGAAGGTGCAGGAAGTCTCCAGGTTGTCGGTAACGAATTTTCTTCTCAGTCGTTCGCTCGTTACACGCGCCAGTTTTCAATTTCCGGCAGTCGTTTTCCTCCTCGCCACTGTATACTAAACATTGTGACCTTAAAATGCAAGCACATAGTACAATTTCCGACACCCCGCAACTTTAGCACGCATGATTGACGAACATATTATTATTATTATTATTATAAAAATATCATCAAAACTCAAGCGTTGTATGTTTATTTTAACCGTAATAATTGTTTAGCAATTATTTATTCCAATCATATTATTCGTTATTTAAAAGTAGATAGATAGGTACATAAATGTTTGATGGAGAATAATCAAATTCGTCCTGATGAGATCTATTTGAAATGTGGTTACAGTGTAGGTAAGCGAAATATCTTTAATTATAAACTCAACCAAAACCAAATTTCCTCTAAAAATAAATGAAAAGCGTAGCGTCGTCGTGAAGCAACCCTTTATACATGTATAGAGCAAATTGTGATTGAAAACAGAACGGCAGATGATTACGAAGCAGAAGAAGAGCTCGGCGACTATGTCTGGCGCACTTTCTCGTTACGGATTAAGTTTTCGTTTAAAGAGTTTGGCGATGGCGCCACAGGTTAACCCGTTCTATAAAACAACCCCTTTTGACCGTTTCCAAGGAGATGTGCTGCGAAGCAAAATTTCTTCAAGCATTAAAAATAATCTTGTGTAATTTGAAATTGCGACCACGCTACACGACTTTACTTAAAACCGAAAAGCTTCTCTCAAACAATCATTTGTAGTACATTTATTTATATCGTACATAATTATTATCGTATTTATACCTACATCAAGATTTTAATTACAAACAGAAAAATAAACATACGTACGTACCCCGTCTATGTCTTGTTTCTTTCAACTCGTACTTCTATACTTCGCATCTGATGCGTGTATCGTGTATCCTCATCGCTGCTTTTCCTCAATCAAATAAATATCTCCCGTTATGCTGATGGTCGAGTGCACTGCCAAAGTCGCACCCAATTAAGATGAATCGCAATTTTTGTGGACCATGATGTTGGCGAACAAAGTTGATATTCTTTTCCTTGTTCGATATTCTGGCGCACACATCGCACGTGCCTGTGTGTGTGTGTGTGTGCCAGTTTTATTTTCGTGGATGCTTTGATTTTCTGGTTCTGTGAACAAGTTGACATCAACCAACGTTACCGCGGTGATTGTAGTCCGTGCATGCCTCGTGAATATCAAACTCGCCGAAGAAGACGCCAACCAACGAACGGGTTCGCTTGTCGATCAGTGCTTGTCAGTATATCGTGAGACACATTTCACAAAAGGAAACTAACTTTGCGCGAAACGGATTTTGTTTGCAACTGTCGGTCGGTATAACTTGAAAATGTTATTTGACTAAATAATGACATAGTATGTATGTATGTACGTAGAATGGTATATGTATGTATGTATGTAGTAATTCTTTTGCAATTTATCAAGTGTCTGTTTACGTCTCGTCACACTTTGTAAGTAATCAACGATCGATGATGGCTATGCGTCATTTTGAACACTGAACGTTGAATGTATACATTTTGTCGGGCACTGGTGCGCGTTATATCCGGGCCGTGTCCCCGGAGACGTCTTCTTACTAAACATACATAATGTTATTGTCAGCAATGTCCCTTGTTCAGCGTCCGACCTTGAGGCTTCGCTTTTCCTGCATCATTTTTATTTTTTCCCCCGTTTTCGTTTTCCCTGTGACACGTCGTGACATTTTTATATCGCTGGCCCTGGCCACCCAGGATTTGGTCAGATGATGAACGAACGTGAACAGAAACCTCAAAAATGGTCCACGTCGCGTCGCGTCGCGTCGCATGCATCGCAATTTGTCATGTACGATAGTAAAAAGAAAGAAAAAAAAATAAAAGCGGCCCATCAGTCGTGGATCAATAACGCTCTGATGTTGAAACAGAGTTAAATAATGAAATATTTCATTGCATTACAGTTATCGTTGACGAGAGACGCTCGCGAAAGTTGAACAAAACCAATCGACTGGTGTCGTTTGTGTGATTGTTCGCTCGTCTGTTTGAAACAATCTCGTGTTCAATCGCGGAACAATGATGGTGCAGCGTTCTGGGTGCATATACCCCGTCCCATTGGTGCGCCGAGCGATAAGCCGTTGTTACTTATACCTTGTATGTACATACATACATACACTGAGACTTCCTTTTCCTCAGCGCAGCGGTGGTAAAGGCGAAACGTCAAGAGACGCGCGATACCCCCATCATGCTCGTCAGAAATTGAAAATAGATTGGATATCGACTTCTTATCACGTGAACGAGACGACTGAACCAACCTCCTGAACCTGTTGGATATGACTGAGTGGATTGGAACGCTACAATTTACATTGTCGACACGAATTGCTAACCACACGACATCGCGCGTTCGATACACTGACAAATTCGATTCGTTTTTTGACATGGCATTTTGTTCTTTAATAGTTTTAATACATATAAGTACAAGCCACACACACACATACACACTGTAGTATTGCTAAATGATATTTTTGTATTATACCTTAATGGATTCAAATGAAACGATAATGCAAGCTGATATCTTTAAGTATCTAGAGTCCATTAGAGATAAGGTATAGTAGATAATAGCAGTGGTGCACGGGGAACAGTTTGAATCTAAAATGAGCCGTATAATTCAAACAACCCCTGCATCATAAATTTGAAAAGCTGAATAATATCGCGCGACTAAATGCACTGCTGTGATATATGTGTGCTTCGAACCATCTTCTCCCAATACATATTAAATTATTGTAATCCAACGTGCATGGTGCGGCTGCTTCTTTTAGTACTGCTATCACATCACATCTATATACGTATATATATATATATATATATATATATATATATATATATATATATATATATATATATATATATATATCCCACTGGCACTGGTAACAGCACCAGCCGGATTTATCTGCCTCACAGGAGATATTACACCATCGATACAAATCCGAAATCAATCTCTTTACTCGCACACTTCCGGCCAGTGTGAGTTCCTGTTATTGTTGTTGTTGTCGGCCGATTCATGAAGTATAGTATTCTATATCGTACACGGCCCACCGATGCTGTAAATCACTATACTTGTTTGCCGAAATCCGCGACCAGAATAACCGATACTAAACTTATCGACATATCATCTTGCTCTATTTATATATATATATATTTATTTATTTATAACTACCCCATTGTCTTAGATCACTTGTCAAATAATAAACTATTAATATGTGTACCTATATGCAAAATGTATAATATATATATATATATTTAATTAGATATTAATATGTGTTTCTTCGTTACAGTTACACAACTCAACAGAGAGTCAAGTAGTGTTATCGTCAGTGAATCTATCCAGTAGTGGTCGATACCGTTGTGAAGTGTCTGGTGAAGCACCTTCTTTCCAGACGGTCACCCAGCATGGCGATATGATTGTTGTTGGTGAGTTGTTATTAATTAATAAATAATATATTTCAATCATTTCTTAAAAGTATTAAATGTAAAGGACAACTTGTTTGAAAATTCATTTATTGGTTCAGTTCCTAAATCAAATGTAACTGTGGCTGAGCACGATGTATATATACCTACATATATATATATATATATATGTATAAATGTTATGGATGTGTCTGCATGCTGGCCGCTATATACCAGGAATATGTACGTAGTTCTCGAGGAATGAAACTGCTCGAGTATTTAAATTCATGTATGCACAGCACCAGCACGGTGCACTCTATGTGCTGCCACGTGACCTACACACAACTACACTCTTCGCAACTAACGTATAAACAACGAACGAACGAACAAACTTCATTGCATATATTTACTAAAGGACCTACACTATTATGTGATTTGAATTTGAATATATGACCAATTGTATTACGACAATTAATTTTCGCCTCTGGTATACCTATCTATATGTATGTATGTATGTATGTACCTATGTATATAGTATGTACGTATATAGCAACCTTCCAATGGACCATCTATGTATGTATGTATGTATGTATATAAATAGAACTGTGTTTTTCCAAGTACATTACCCATCGTGCATTGTTCCTCCGTTTCCGATAATTAATTGGCGACATGGTCGCGTCAGAACAGACGAACATCCGTCCCGGTATCTCAGTCGAGAGGCGGAGGCAGCAAGCATCTCTTTGTCTCCGTTACTCTGCTCCTCTCGTTAACTCATTACCAGCGCAATTATAAAGATTAATGAATATAAATGACTTAATAATTAATTTCCCTGGTGTCATTCCGGTAACGTGTACAAGAACAGCGGCGGCAATAGCAGCAGCAGTAGCAGCAGCAGCAGCAGCAATGGTTTTTGTTTCGGCGCCGCGCCAAAACTATACACGTTCTCTCACATCACTGATGTGCTAACATTGGATGTGTGTGTGTGTGTGTGTGATTCCATCAGCGAGGTTTGGCCTCTCTACTGTTGTTGTTGTTGTTATGTACGTACAAGTACACGGCTTATTTGTTGGTTTCCATGTTCGTTAACCGATGAGCACGATACTCCAAAATGATATTAATGTCAGCAGGCAAAAAATTGCACGCTGATGGATGGTCAAATGTTCTACTACACACACTACTACTACTCAATAGACATATTAGTAGGCCACATCATTTTCAATACAAAATTGAAGTGCATTTTTTTAGATTTCTTAAATGATTTTGCTTTTGTATTTTATATAACGAACGATGTATGTATGTATGTATGTATGTGTATACCTATCCTATAGGTATAGTGTCCCACATCTACACCTTTTATTTGAAATAATAGCAAACAGAGTGCGAGAGAGATGGGTAGCAACCGCAGTTGGTGTAATGTATTGTTGTGTGCAAGCAGACGCGCTAGGGTATTATTTCGCCTTTTTCTTCTCGTGGCGACAAATGTGGTACCGCCATTGTTAAGCCGTTGTTTACAGTTCTTCGCGGTCACATCGGGTCACGATATCGTATTCTTTCTTCTTTACTCGTGCTTTTTCATTTACTCTATTTGCGTGTGTGTGTGTGTGTATGTATGTATGTATGTACAACGTGCGCTATTGTTCGTTTCTTTATATCAAATAATATAATAATAATAATAAAACAGCACAATGCCTTGGGTGTATCATGCACCGTTACACAATCAGAAAATATTTGCTGAAACAATTTCTTCCGGAATATGTGATCGTTTCACATTTTTGTCAAAAATGATTCACTTACACACACACACACACACACACACAAGATGGATTCTTCGTCGAGTTTCTCATCCTGATAATCTAAGGTGTCTGTAACCTGGAAACATTGAAAGATCCTTACACCCACCGGATGGCTTCGATCCGATCCGCGTAATCAATCACACGGGGAGATTTCGCCACCTAAAGCTTGTCGCGCAGCGCACACACACACACATTCTTTCAGTGCACCTATTCGTAAGTAGGTACTACGTACATACATACATACAAATAAAACAAATGCGACGTTGCCTACAAGCTCTACCTATACTAAGACTTTTTCGTCTCGATCCGCGCTGCTTGAAATGCGCTGACATAAGAAAACGTTGGATTCAATTCATTCGCGTAAATTACTTGGACGGAAAAATTCGCAAGAGAGAACCAGAGTTCTGATTGATTTTCTTCGATTTGTTGCGACGTAAACATTAAATGCCAGTTCCTACCCATCGTCTCCCTCTTCCTCGCATTGTTATTCGTTATTCTGATGCTTAGACTTTTGTTCAACTTTATGCCATGTGTTGCGCATTTACTTTTCTAACTTTTGTGTGACAGGTGATATATGTACACACATACACACACACATATATACACACATTATTTTAGTGGATCTCGTCTTCTAAGTCAAATTCAATCATGTTCTGTTGATCCTATTTCCGGTGCGACACACGATCGTCTCATTACGGTTACCGCAGCATAGGACAGGACAGTGCCTAACGGGATAACCATTTTGTGTGTCAAGCCAAATTTACAGTTGTTTGGTGGTCAATGCAGAATAAGAATGAGGAGCCCAGCCTCGTTTATATACAGTGTTACGAGCACGTTTGTCTGCAACAGCAGATAATTTTATTGGCGAACCCCCGTTCCGGTTGCGTTAAATTGTGTGGAAAAATAAACTGTTTAAAGTGATTTCGTGTTTTTTTTTATATATATATATATATATACACTCGTATATAGAGAAAATCAGCTTAAGAACTTTAAATATAACGTCATTACCTAAATCAATTTGTGTATGTGTGTGTGTTTTATTAATTGTTCAAACAATAGTAGGTAGGTAATAATAAAATGAATGATACATATATATATATATATATATATATATATATATATATATATATATATATATATATAATATACAAAGTTAATCCAATACAATTCCCTGTCGTATGGTTGCACTTGGGAAGAAGATATCTTGTCCTCCTGCCGAAGTTGAGCAGTGAATCTTTGCCTCGCGACATTTGAAACTGAAACTAAATTACACAGTTCGAGACAGTTGGCAGACTTATGCCATGTGAATCTCTCACTAATACAACGAAGACGACGACTGTTCTAGGAAAGCAGTGAAATATTTCCAGCAACGTTCTGTCGAGCGCTACTACTTACCCTGCTAGTTTGTTCAACAATGTCAACATGTCACCTACTGCAAATTCTCATGTGAACCCAAATGACAAACATACATAGATACATACATACAAACATATATATAGTAAGCTTGCTTGATTAACATCAAATCTACACTAGAATAATAACTATTATTATTATTAATATTACATGGTTTGCATATTCATTAATAAGGGAAAAATATATATATATATATAGTACATATATACACAAGTTATTTCGTAAGTGGACGACGACCAAAATGAATAGGCAACGTTGGTTGGATGCATTCCGATAAAAAGTTAATTACGTCAGTGAGATCGGAGGTCGCTACAACGATCGCCGACACACAGAGAGAGAGAGAGAGAGAAGGGGAGACACGCAGAAGAGGGTAATTACATTTAAGAAAATTGGAATGAACACTGCGGAAATGGGGTTGGGAGAAGTTTTGGAGGACGGCACGACGGACGGCTCAAGAATGGCAGAGACCGGAAATAAGCTCACATTGCAGGATTTGAGAAGTCCCAGAAGAGCTGGTGCCCGTGATGTGGTGGGTTGCACACGGTTCATATCCCATTCACTGGCAATGTTACCGTCCGGTGCTTGCTTGCTTGCTTGCTTTCGTGCGTGCGTACGTACGTGTGCGCGTGCGTTTATGTATACAAACCAACTAGACCTTTCCGAGATCAGAGATGGTCCCTTCACAAACACTTGAAATTAAAGTTTTACATATGTTCCCTTGAGGCTGCTATTTATTTTTTATAAGTCGACAATGAAAACAATATATTCATTGAGATAACTCTTACCTAATGGCCTCTAATAATTTACAAAATATATACGTATATATACCTATGCATAGATATTCATTTATTCTAGTTGTACATATTGTGCATACATACATACATACACATAATACCCAAGGTTCGACACACAATGTTATCGCAAGACATTTAGAAGCGTCGGACACATATCCTTCGTTCGGCAAGTGTTATCGCTTGGCAGGTGCGAGGCCGTACAAAGATTGCACTATTAGATACGGTTGAAATTCCGTCCAATAGCGCGTGATCAAATCGTAGACATACACCACACCATCCGGAAAATTGGCGGTACCTAGGTATACATTTTCTATGAGACCTTATTTGAAATTAAACAAATTCTTGTGATACATTTTCTATTGTCCACTGTATACCTACAAGTACGGGCTGCGATTTGAAAAGAATACGCAATATACGTTTTTCCCTCAAACAAATAAAAAAAAATACCAACCCGGTTTTGTTTGGCTGCAGCGGAAAATGTCTTTCATTACTCGGTTAAATTCTGTTTAATTTGTGTTGCACTGGTTGCTTGGTAAACTAAACCTGCAAATGCCAGCGATGCAGCATTTTATTTTTATTTGACTTGGCAACTGTAGGATGTGAAACACAATCTTAAATTTACGTGTGTGTGAGCGTAGTTGTATTTAATTCTGTTTTGTAAATTTTTCATCTTTTGTTGTGGCCCTGGTCTCGCGAGATATTATGACCAAAGCCAAGTGCCGTTTATTCCAAACAACAATAGAAACACTTTTATGACTTGAAAATATAAATGGTTGAAATGAATTTTTGGTAACGGAAATATAATGTCTGTCAATCTTGGCTGTTCTAAACTAAACTGTAGTAAAACGCAAGTGTACATGGTGATGACGTCACTTCCCTCCACAAGAGAGCACAAAACAATAGGTCTTCGACTCTCTGAGATAGTTCTGTAGGATTTGGAATAGTTCTCTGGCGCGTACACAACTTTGGGAGTAGAATCTAATCCCAGCGAGTAAATGTGTAAAGTTTTGTACTTAAAAAGGCCTTGAGCCATAGGAGGACACCAGTAGGGACTCGTATTTTAAGAAGGGGGCATTCAGTGGAGGCTCGTCAACCGTATCAGAGGTAACAATTGTTCCACACATGTTGGGATATCGTCCAATTAGTAAGCGTCTCTTGGAACAAGATTACGAAGATCTTTAAGTCGGTCGCCTGGCAAAGAGAAAAAAACGAAACGTCTAAATTATAAAGTCGTTGGCTTTCGGGTGTGGATTCGTTGCTGCTGCTGCTGCTGCTGCTGCTGAGCCTGCCTTACGTTAAATCCGTGCGTTCCGCGAGTGTTTCTAACTTTGCTCGGCTAAAGAGTCCGGAGTCCGCGCGGTATAAGGGACGCAAAAGCAGTCGTGCGTGCGGACACATTGATCCCCGCATGTCTGAGTGCATGACCAGGCACGGACTCTAAACCGCACTGAAACAAATGCCAACCATTCCAAAATAACTATCGTTGATATTTTAGTAATAGAGTAGTAGAGAAAAATATAGAAATGAAATAATTCTTTCTTCTCCAATTCGATACGTTTTAAAAGCTGTCTGAACGTATTATCATCGATTTGGATTCGCTGTACGTATATAGGTACATACATATATAGATAGCCATTATTTGCCAACACGAATGGAAACTGTCTCAAGGAGACACTTTAATGGAAATGTATCCTGCCTGCGACTGGAACAAGTTTGGAGGTACGGTTCTGGCTGGAAGCTCTCCAACAATCACGTCTGTGAAGTAGGGGTTAAGCGGCCCTTCCGTCCGCCACAAGTCGGACAGAAAATGGAACTTTCAGTTGACTGCCCGCCGTAATCCCCTTCAGCCTGTAATCTTTTAATATATCGCGCCCTTCTCGCGATGCCTACGTAGCGTCGGTCGTGTCGCCGACACCAGTTACCGTCCACCGCACAGAACAGCACAACCGCTTTACGGGGCGACGCGGCGCGACGCGACGCGACGGACGCGATACGACGCCTACCGCGTGGTTTCCAATCGTTCCAATTCACCTCGTCTCTATCTACAGCGCACAAAACATTCTGCTCTCTGCTACACACACCTCCGGCCGAGCCGGTGCAATTCGGTTTTAATCAGTACTTACATTTTCAATAAATAATCGTCTACATCTGTCCTAAGTTGTAGTCACAAATTCAAGTCAGATTTCCGGGTGTACTTTATAAATATTTAACGTCTCCACGACGTCAATTACTAGGACAGTGATTGAAAAGAAAAGAAATCAGAATCGTAGCAGCTGTTGCGATTGAGTATTATTAAAAATTTACGACTTTCGCTAGCAATGATACTTTTCCTTCTTTCTTATATTAACTTTATGTTTCACTCCCCTTGATTATTACTTTTATTACGTATTACATAAAAATATCTTTTACTTCCCTATTGGTACTCTTACATTAATTATTCAATGTCCTCTATACCTATAGCTATATTTCCGATTTGATAACAATAATCATTTATTTATCATTTGTCAGTAGCTTTGATTTGATTCAGAGTGTATTTTATTTTTGTGCAATTAAATCATTCCGGTAAATAGGTATAAATAAATTTGGTATTATTTATTTAGTTAATAATAATTTATAATTTTTGAAACAAATAATCTGTTTACCTAAATGAAATATTGTTGTGTGCTGCGTATAAAATAAAGGATGGTGGTCTGGTGGTGTAGAATAAAACTAGATGACACTTTCGTATAAATCATAAAAGGGTAGAGAAAGCGACTTGTTAGCATTGCCATCAGTCAAACTCGTCTAGCGAATGTACAGCCGAGATATTATCACATTTATTAATCCCACGGAAAAGTAATGGTCGCACGACGGCGAAGATGGGGAAGAGCTGTCGCAGCATTACACCCCTCCGAAAGAAATGAAGTTCAAACAAGCCCGCAGGCGAAGCGTTAGCTAACATCACCGTTGTAGCTGCGCGTTTCGCCTGCTGATGGTGATATTTCAAAAAGTCATCGTCTACTCTCTGACAACGCAAAAACACAACATTGTATAATTGCCCTACGGGGATGGCGTCCGTCCATCTGAGAGTGTGTTGGGAGTCCTGTGACACTGTCTTACGTTAATCCCTCCGGCTTAATCCGGGATTTGCCCAGTTGCCGCTAGCCTGTATTTTTCACTCTCATCTGCTGTCGTCCTAATAGCAAGTAGAAGTATGTATGTATGTATGTATGTAGTACATACCTACGACACGACGACGCGACAACGCGACGCTGCCACACCCATTCCAACGCAAATAACTCTTCTTCTTTTTTTGTTTTTTCTTTTTTCATCCCGTCATATTTAATGAGATCAACATTTCTCTAGCTCTCATTTGTTATTCACTTCTGAAATGATTAATTTAAAACAATTTCATAAATTGTCAATTTTCTATGAAGAGTGCTTTGGGGGTCAGACGTTAATCGTTATATATAGTGGTACATACTACTTATAAGGGACATGTATATTGCGGGGACAGTCAGCGTGCTGGGAAGACCAGTTGAGTAACATCGTAACTCACCCGTTGTCAGCTTAATCTAGCGAGAAAAACAAAACTTTCAGGCGAAAAACAAAATTATTTATGAATGGAAAAACAAACCGGTCCGCGCGGCGTTGAGCCCGCGTCTCAATCTTCTCGTCGCGGCGCGGCGGGCGCACCGTCGCGACGGTTGGTCGGGGCCATTTGTGTCAAATACCCCCATGGTACTTTATGAACGAGTGATGTTGCGAGACGAGAAAACCTTCCTTCTTCTACGTACGTACATAGAACGCGAAGCCGGCTTAAGCAAAAATTGGCTCCGGTGAAAAATACCCAGAAATTTGTTCTTCATCCAAACTATCTCATCGAGCGGACGCGCGCACCCTGCCATCGCACGAGGACGCAAGTGATAAATTCCGAGGAGGAAAAAGGATTTTCTAATAACGCAAAAAAATGGTGCGCTCGCAGACCCGTGGCGTGGCGCGGCGCACACCAATATCGCTACCGGTGTTAAATCACCTGAAGCTCTGCTCGATTTTATTATTGTTAAATACACATAGCACAGAGGTGAACAATATATTTATGGTATCACACTATTGGACTCTTTAAGTAATTACTTTAATTTACAACTATGCTTGTTGTATCATAGATGAAACATTTTTAAACGCATACTAAAGTATATTTAAAGATAATTCTTTAGTAAAAGTTGATGAGTTACCGTGCTAACGTTGTTGTTTGTAGGTACTGCGTTGCTTACAAAGGCTGTACGCTATGAAAATAAACCGCTGATGCAAAAGGACGTAGTAACTGAAAAGATATGACTTCCTACTTTATGGTTGTAACGTACGGAATAGTTCCGTGCCTTTTAAAACTTTTTATTGTTATTATTATTATTATTATTATGTTTGTTAGAAATACGTCGCATTACCTACAACTAGCTTTGTGTTGGCAGACACAGGCGGTCGCCGTCCTTAGAAAATAAATCGTTCTTGCAAAACGATCTCATCTTAGAATACGAAGTATGATTAATTTTTTAATTCGGTCACAACTATGTGTTGAAAACGTTTTTTTCTGAATACCCACACATACGCATTTATATACTATAATATAGAATTCGATTGAAAAAGATTTAAAGCTACGACAAAAAAAAAAGCAACTTGATCTGAACAGCGAGTGAGCGCTTTGGCGAATTTGGGCGAGTAAACCAAACCTTCAGCTAATACACTTCAGTAATTCGGTTAACTTTCCTGTCGGCTTGTGTGTGTGTGTGTGTGTGTGACCGAGTTTAGAACGGCGTACAAGTATACGTTGTAGAGACACAAGCGGGGTGCTAAAGGAGGCAGAAAGGGGTGGAAAGAAAAGAAGAGGAACACGGAATGGGCAGAGTTCTGCCGAAACAAATGATTTACAAACAACGACGCAAACAGTTCGAGCGCCCGCCGGCGGATAAACAAATGAAATTGAAATGAGACCAGACCATGCCATGCCGCCGAGTGCTGCATTCCGCATCCTACTCGTCTATATAATACCTATCTCCCTCTCCCTGTATATATACAAGTATTCATACGCTTGCACAAACGCAATGGGGTAAAATATGCAACATGGAACATGAACAAACTGAGGATATATCGTACTACATATACTTGGTATATCTACCAGAAGCGCGCAACCTTTGCGTTGCATCGGTGACAGACAATAGGCAACTCGCAATCTTTAATCTTTTCCAGTGGATACATTCAAAATTGGTGAAAAATTTTTTAAATGAAGCCGAAACAAACACACTACATTATTTAGTGGAGGCGCCATGGATATCCGGGCAGTTCACACTTACGCGTAAAATGTATTCTAAACATATTGATCGAATAATTTTCCTTAAAACTAAAAGATATTATAATATTTGTGGATTACATAAATTTATATTTTATTAACCCTTAGCTGATCGCAAGGCTTTTCAAGTATAGGATAACCCTACGTAAGGGTACGTATCTGTATTTGATCAATATGTTGTAGGCAGCGTTTGCTATAACTAAGGCACATCTATTCTGACATTTATCGTTCAACCCTTCAGGCCACAACCGTTCTATACTTAGCCATTTCTCGTCACTATTCACATTACACACGCATACATGTAACGTACCTATAGATGTTTTTTTTTTGGAGCGACAAAAGTAACATGTAATATTTTATTAAATGTTTATTACAATACTATGTATATATATATATACATATATTTAGGTAGGTTGTATATACATTCCTATATAATATTGTATATTCGTTGCTCAACAGTCATCAGTAGCATTCCATTCTAAATACCTTAGATAAACTAATACAATTAAGTCAGCCGAGTCGGAAAGGTGTGTGCCACCATTTTCTCTCGAACATCCCGTATATGAGTGATGTTCCTTTAAAGTGGCCACCGTGTTCAATAAGCGCTGAACACTCAGTATCGAAGTGGATTTTAGATCACCCACTGGAGTCAGCAATTTTTTTCCCCTTCGAACTGTCATACTTAAAGAAAAGTTCATCCCCGAAATTGCGACCATATTCACACACACGCGCACAAATATTATTAATAAATCGATTTTAAAAACTTGAATATATACCGATATTTAACATTAACCACAGACCCTTAAGGCAAACTGAAACTGATAAAATGCTCCACATATGACATATTAAAATACATATATAACATTTGCGCCCCGCATCCCCCTCAGGCACACCGAAACGAAACACATATACCGTGGATTCAATCATACACTTGTTACGGCAACCGGCGTTATGTAATTGCAAATGAATCAGTGTTCACTGTTGCAAACACAACATATGCACTATTGCACTAGACATACACACACACATACGTACTATAAAAAATAACACTTTATAGTATGTATATATGTAGGTACCCGTACCAGCGATTTTATTCCAAACATTTTTTTACACTTTTTAAATAGCAACTCCGCTGAAAAAGAGCACGATTTGCATTTTTATCGGTTTGCCATATGCGGATAATTGAATTAGATTTAAATAAAATTTGACAGACTGATTGACGGATTATAGCACATATACTGATTTATTTGCGCGCGCGCGTGCGTGTGTGTGTGTGTGTGTGTAACAATTTAAAGTGTTAGTAACGTTTCGTACAATATTGTGTAATTTTGAATTGCAGCTTTGCCTGAGGAAGGTCCTCGGATATCAGGCGGAAAACCCCGTTACCAAATCGGCGACACGGTTCGTGTCAACTGTACTTCCGGTCGCTCTAAACCGGCAGCCCAGTTGAACTGGTTTATCAATGGAGAACCGGTAAGGAAACTTTAGACACTAATAGGCATTTTAGTAAAGATTATATTACTCTGGACTACGCATATTTTATTCGCTCTTTTATTCTTTAGGTCAATCATATTGCCCTTTTGTTGACATTTCCTGAATATATATATATATATATATATATATATATTCTCGCATTTCAGCAATATTATATACCTACATACATACATACATACATACATACATACAAGTGAATGACTTTTTTTTTAAATTTATTTTTCTACATAACTACCTATACGATAACAAACTATACTTTTATACATGTTTTATAAAGTTTGCCCCGTTATTATTAGCATTAAAACTTATTCCATTATCAATAGAAACTTTATAGAAATAGCAATATAATTAAAAAGAAATTTGTTTGTAGGCCGAGCCAAATTTCCTCCGCGGCCCTGAAACTATAGTGACCGGCCGCGAGGGTTTAGAAACAGCTATCCTCGGTCTGGAATTCCGTGTCCGGCCGAAACACTTCAAACGAGGAGACATGAAACTGAAATGTCTTGCGACCATTGCGACCGTATACTGGAGGAGCAACGAAGAAAGTGTCGAAGGTGATCGACCACAGAAGGCTCCGGTGCTGGAATCCAGAGAGACGGTACCACCGAGCAACTCCAGGGCGGATCGAGTACAAGGTCTGTGCCATTTATATTTCATGCTTATATAGAAGCTTATCACTTGCTACTGCACGCTTATCTATCTAATTAATGCGTAATTTGTGTAGTCTATTAATAATATGTCGAAATGCATTCTTAACCCGGCTAAATCCAAACATCAAAACGAAAACTAAATATAATATTGTTTTAAAATTCCATTGTGTTGCTGTGGTTCAGTGTACATTTGCGCACTTTCGTTAGTTTTTTTTTTTTAATATAGGTAAAACAAATGTATGTCACCTTATACTGTAGGGAAATAATTAAGGCTAAATAACCCTCGCGTTACATGCACGAATTTGGTAACTTTAGGGAAAATGATCGCACCAGCAAGCTGTTATCAAAATGTCATTACTTACGGTGATATGCAATACCTAGTATTAGGTGCTTCAAAACGTGTAAGCAGAACCCTGCGTAGTGCTAATGAATATAAATTAGTTTTTGTTTTGGACACGAGAGGCATTGTATGTATACACATATCCGGTTTTACACGTGCCGTACGTCACATTTGTAAATTATAGAAACTACACACACACACACACACACAATAATATAGCGCATTTGTATAAGTACCTGATGAAAAAATAGTTAGTCGGAGACGCTTTCGCTTCACGTTCATTGGTTTATTTGTTGCCATTAAAGTGTTCGCTATTATCAAGCGATAATTTTTTTCAACATTACCACCAAAGTACTTTTTGAACTGTTGTGTGAAACGGGATACTTTGACACCATCAAATTACTGTTCATTGTACCGAATGTGGAATTAAATGTACCAAGAATTTACGAGTCAAGATAAAACTAACCTACTAGACCCCCTCGCGAAAGTGGATGGAATTTTTATGGGGACACGTTAAATTTTTACGAAGTGAAAAATATTGCCAGACCATTTTATACAAAATTATATTCCCTATTAAATTTGTTAATAGATGTCATTGAATGTGTGTGTGTGTGTATGAATGTTAAACAGAACAGAAACCGCGTTAACAATATTTCGCTTACCATCAATTAGCAACATGTACTGTATAATTTATCAGCCTGCGGGGTGACAACCCTTTCTCATCAATGGACACTGAAACATCGTTTTAAAGCAAGGAATACCTACAACCATGCCCAATGGCGCACACCGTTTAATACCTGCACTAAAACAATTATTATTTTCCGTTGGAACCAAATCTGTGTTATTTGCTACTTTAAATTTCCCAATAACTGTAACAAAATCTACAATTTTTACTCAGAAGTATTTTAAATAAATTACTTTTCAATTGAGTTTAACAGACTAGAGAGCAAAGCCGTAGTTAGTTATATACATATATATATATATATATATATATATATATATATATATATATATATATATATATATATATATATATATATATATAAACTTCTAAAGATAACAATTTCCGATTCGCCAAGCGTTTTTGTTCATTGCAAAATATAAGAAAACACTTCTTTCTGGTCTAAGTAGTTCATATAGTTTTAAGTACGCATTTATTTTATGAAGTCGTTCAGTGTACCTTATACTGATTTCTTTCACAAAAAAATATACGATTTTCTTTTGCTACGGAAAAAGGTAAAGGTTTTCCTTGAGCGTTATACAGCAAAACCGAAAAAATTAATTAAAAGTCTCTAGTTTTATTTGTTTGTTGTTGTTGTTGTTGTTATTGTTGTATATACCTACCTACCTACCTATATACATACAACAACTAGGTATATATGCAAATGGGTACGTAATTTTATATTCAAAGGAACTACTCGTGACTGTCTTAGAACATTTTATACGGTATAACTGGATGATTTATACGGAAGATATTTTAAATTCTATTCGTATAGGGTTTAAATATATGCGGAACTTCATAAGCGACGCAAACACCATCAGACAGTTAAATAATTTTAAACAATTTTTCAAAAATGTTATCCTTAGGTAAATCATTACGTCGCGTTTTTATTAACAAATGCATTTAACGTGAACTAAGAAATGACCGTTTACGACGTTAAATAGTAATGTTTCTTTTTATATACGAAACGCTACAATTGACATATTTCCGCGTGCATTTCTTTAATGTCCATAGAATTAACGAGGTTTTTCCTCCATTTGTGTTTGAATAAATGTTTTACGTTTTCTGTAATTCAGAGACTCCATTAATTCTTATCTGATTCACGTCTACAACAAGCATTGTATACATGTGTGTGTTTGTGTTATAGATAGTTATCTGTCCTCGGTGTACTAACTGCCTCGTTTAAATTTTAAACGAACCAACTTTAACTTCGGACACTAGTTTATTTATTAACAACAAAACAACTGCGGAACCGCTTTATTTGCACTGTAAAAATGCTTTGGTTGTTTGCACGAGCTTATGCAACCATATTTTTCTGGAATTCCCATAGCACCCACCTTTCCCCTTTTCTTTCCACCCGGCCACACCTCTTTCCGAGATAGTCGCTTGCATTTTGCTGTGTTGCACTTGGAATTTTAGAACTGCATGTGCTGTTATAGGCAAAAATCTAATTTGCAAACCAATCGCAATTTTGTTTGCCCCCAGCGGCTGGCGGAGGTTGCGCGTCGGCGTTTTGTCCGTGCGTTTGCCTAGTGGCAGTGTGCGGCATTATCACGTTGCTGCAGATGTCTACACCAGCTGAACCGCAGGCGACGTTCTTTAGGTAACAACATAACCTGATGCTACCTTAAGTATGTACTTCGAGCCAAAGACTTGCTGACTGACACTTGTCTCTAATCATAATAATAATAATAATAATATTAATACTTAGTGAAAAGTGACTAGTTTGATGCTAGTGACACCATCAACTGATCAAGTGTGCTATTTAAATAAAAACATAAATGTTTATTGTACATATTACCCCCCCCCCCACACCTCCCCCCGCCGCCCTTTTCAAATCATCAGCCCTCTAAGAAAATGGGTCGACTTGTTTGTCCGAATCGAACGGCTGTGATTACCTACCGTTCTACTGGTCGACTGTATTACAAATAATATTCTATCAATTTCTTAGCTCTATACATATACTACGTACTATTAATAACTGTGTATTTATCTTTGTATAAAATTCTGACTTTTTTTAACGTCCTATCTAATCGTATACCTATAAATTAAAATTAAACACTGTCGTAACCCTGGCTTACTATAAGAACACCCACTGGCTAACTTGAAACAAATTCGCTCGCTGCAAGCACTAACGTCGTAAATAATATGTATGTATGTATGTATAACCACCCATTCAAAGATAAAATGTATGTATGTTCCAAGTTACCCAAAGTGTTCCAAGTAACCCCCAAAGTGACAGTACCCTCTACTCTGCATAGGGGTATAAGTTAAGCTCAAACCCATTTTTAATTTTATAATCTTATCTACAGCAGCTGCATTAGTGTTTTAAACTCGAGTTTATTTTCGAATCGTCTTAGTGAAAAATCAGGTGAAATATTTTTATATATATATGTGTGTATTACCTATACGAAAAAAGTTACAAAAAAAAAAGAAAAAAAAAATGTTGATAATGATTTTCTATTTGAGTTGGTTATTTTTTCAAGATAAAGTCAAATTAAAATTAGCTGTGACTATATGAATGTTTCTATTGACTTAAACCAAAAACTATATAAAATCGTCGATTTATATATCTATGATATATTACCTATAAATAAAATTTAAAGTAACTGTTTAAACTTTAATGTATATTCTAGTCGTTAAATATCATAAATGTAAGTTTAACGTTTCGCCGCGACCAGTTTTCTGCGCGGTGTATTTCCGCCGCGCCGGGGGCAAAATGGCCGCAGCGGTGCCCCTAAAATGGTGTGAAGCCGGCTTTTGAATAAAAAATACAATCTCGCAACATTTATTAACAAACATTTTTATCCATTTAATGGTGATTTGTTTGTATGTATAAAAAGGAAAAAAAAATGTATTTTTAAAGAAACAATGTGATGTTTAAATTCCAATTGTATTATATATATATATTATAGACATATACCCTATTAATCTAGTCTAAAATAATAAAAATTTAATTGAAAATATCTATATATTACTTTGAGTAAACATTTCTTAAAGTATAAATACGTAAATTTGTATTTAAGCACACAATACATACACACACACACATATAAAATTCCTTAAATGACCGTTGTGGAATATTTAGATAAACGAAATTTTCTTTTTGTTAAATGTTAAAAGTGTTGCAACGTGTAAACTCTCCTCTCTATATCAATAACATTGTTTTTTTCATTTTCACAATGTGAAAATTATTTTCTTTCTTTGCTTTTAACTGAATTACTTGGGGTATTGTGTTTTTAGTTCCGTTGTTTAGCCAACATCTCATTTATCAATCATTCCACTCTGTTTTTTTTTTTTATACATTTCACTCTCTTCTTCCCAATTCTGTGTTTAAAATCGCGTTTTCTAGCTACTTTTTATTTCTTTTGCAAATCGCTGTAATATCATAAACATATATACCTACATAACTATCTACATATATAAAATACTGTAATAATAAACCCAAAACGAATGTTATTATTATAAATATTATTGGTTGGTAAAGAAACAAAAATTGCCAATGCATTTCTTTTGTAAAATAAATTCATTACAATGATAATTCATTTTCTATAATCCTAAGGTCCATGATCATTGAAATATGCCTTATTATTTGAGCGTATAAAATGAAAATAGATAATGTGTGACCAGTTTCTTCTTTTCGATTCCTGAGATTGGTATTGCGTACTGGTATTACGTTTGCAGAGAGCAGAGTTAGAGCACAGACGTCTTTTGGTGTGCGGTAGAATGACACACAGCATCACTCTGGAACTGGACACGATGAATTCCATTCAGTTTGACCTGTTTACGTCGAGCGGTCCTTTATTTTGTAGCGGCGAGCGTTTTTTTGAAATGTCCGTAACAAGTTTCGTTTGATAAAGCCACAGCGGCGACCGGATGAAAGAAATAAAAGTGTTTTTCATTTGCTGGGGGCGCCAACTGTACTAATCTACAACTGTTGCATTGCCGACTGATGATTGCTCTATATACGCGTCACTTTCATAACTTGAACCCTTTATTCCCAACTTCTAAAGCGTCCAGCACATATGTGTATGGAATTATTGACCAAAAATTCTATATAGATATGTATGTATGTACGTCCGGAAAATAAATAAAAAGGACTGTAATTTTACATTAAACATACGATATATACCTACTATTGCGTACAAAAATTGGATATATTTATATATATAAATATACAATGTTGAACCAGAACAATAGTATAGAGTTTCTGTGTCTATGTGTAAAATAATGTAAAGCAACACTTCAAAGTAAGACGAAGGACTCGAGCTAGGAAAATAAAAAATGACGGTCGCACATAAAAGAGTCTCCTAACCCCCCTCCCTCCCCCTCTTGTGGAATCGGTCGGTACGGTACTAGTCAAAAAGTTGCCGCACAAAAGCGACCGGAGACAAAGAAGAAATGAAGAAATCTTGTGACGTTACGCACAAGAACAAAAGAAACATATAACACAATAATAAAACAAGTGAACAACACACGTAGTCCTGTGACTAACTTAGCTTTAATCTATATAAGTATGTGTGTGTGTGTGTGTGTGTGTGTGTATTTGTTCATAAAAGAAATTATGAACAAATGCAATGAGTTGTTGTGAAGATGTGTTCACAATATTGCAGTAATAGTTTATATAAGAAGGTGGAACGTCACCACTTAATCCATTAGACGTTGCACAGGTCGTCGGCGGTATAGTTCCGCGACGTCCCGCTGCGACAGACGGCGCTAGTGTCGCTCTAGCCATTAAGTTTTTAACGCCAAGATACGCCGCGGCCCCTTTTGTTATAAATCTTTTTCATTTATTTTCCAACACGCGCCCCAGGATAGAGTGCTGGACGGGTTGGTGAGAGGGAGGACGGGGGCATTTTCTCATGCCATCCGATATCTTTAGGTCTATTTCTTTTTGGGCGGTTATCAAGAAAACGGCGGTCATTTTTCATGGGAAACAATGTAACAATGGCGGACGCCGTGTCAATAATTAAGTGGATTTGTCGTTGACAGCACTGCCGCTAGGGGAAGATAGAACTGCACGAGTTATACATTTTAGTTATACCTACTCGTGCGATGCACTGCTCCACTTTAAAATCCAGTAAACAAATGCATTAATTATAACGGGGGAAAAAAAAGTTGTACATAATTAATCACACAAAACTAATCAATCATATATTATAAAAAAAAAAAAAAGTATACCCAGAAAATCACTCAAGAGAAAAAGTTTTACTTTTGTAACCCAAATCAATATTTATATTGTAAATATTAATTCACTTTAATGGATAATTCAATCATGTTAACATGACAAGATATGTGCTTGTGTTACCAAACATACGTAATGTTTGGCTAGTGAATTGTTTGCAAAGCAAAGCTTTGTTGTATCAATTTGTAGTTTAACCCCAAATGGATATCATAAAACGCCTACAAACACTACTGGTGTGATTCGATATTTTATCATCGAAGACTCAGCTGCGGCTGACGTCTAGTGCAACTTTATTTCGCACTTAAAAATCTTCTGCCACTGACCACACATCAAACATAAACCACTATCTGTCGATGTGCACATTTTCGTTTCTACACTTTTACCTAATTGTATTCGATGCCTAATACAATTTTCATATTAGTTTTTAAACATCGCCTAAATGGTTTTAACTCAAAGTATAAGTACTCGTATATTAATATAATTGTTCTCGCCTCCAGTGTTTATTCAAATTCCCTTTGACGCGAGATCCACACTGGCAAAATCTCTTTTCTACGAATGGAAAATATGGACTAAATATGGATATGTACCTTGATGTGTTCACATATATCCGTATGTCCATTAGGGCGCTTCCAGCGCGGTAAATCATTGCAAATATGTTGTCAGTTGCACACGCACTGCCAGTGCTGTCGATTTCTCAACTTGATTTTATTAAAATATGAAAATAAAAAAAAAAACATATGGCATGGAGTTATATATCAAATTCGCATATGCGTTCATTTCAAACACGTCTGCAAAAAATATATTTTTGTTGACGTCAATTTATTACAGTTAGTTTTAGATTTTTAGCCAAAATATTACTAATTGATTCAAATTCTATTATTTTAAATTAAAAACTGTCATTTCGCCTCGTGTGTAGTACTGTGCTTCTAAAGTTTTAATTTTAATATGGTTTTTATGCGATGTGTTAGTACGGAGTACTTCAGCGCGCAGCAACTGCTGTTGCCGTTTCCGGTGAACTCTTAGGAAGTAATCCGGGCGCTCCGGGACTCTAGCTCAATTACTGACACTGTTATGCGATATATATATATATATATATATATATATATATATAGTATATATATATATATATTTGCGTAATGCGTCGTAGACACAATAAAATTAAATACCTATAAATATAAATGAATTTCTTATATTTCTTCCAATTTCCAATGTTTATATACGGATAAGTAAATGTACATACATACATACATGAAAAAGTAAAAAAAAAATTGTAGGTATTACAAACCAGAGTCGTTGTGTTTGTTGAATTTGAAAAAGTTTTAGTAGCAGTTTAAATCGTATCGTCTGCGGATAGAAAAAATAAAATAAACGTTCTATTTATGTTTGTATACTGAAATGCGGGCGCGCCATATTTGACTTTGCAACAACTTGATGAGCTATTTATTTAACTAGTAATTTTATTTCACTGTGTAAGCGATTATAAATTTACATTTCAAAAGAATCCAGTATACCAAACAAATATAACCAGTAGGTTGATATATATATATATTTTTATTACTTGTACTTTTGTAACATAACTTAGTTATTTGAACCTTGTTACATAAATGATTTAAAGTTCAAAATGATATCTTCTTTAAAAATGCACAATTATGATTGTACAAAGGCGAGCGCCAAACAATAGTAGGTACCTTTTCCCTTTTCGGGGAAAGTATCTTGAATTTTTCATAAATTATGAGTATCCCGTCGTAGTGTTCCCGTCCCCAGTCGTCAATCAGTTGCTTTTTACTTAGGTAGAGTGAGGGGAAGGTGGGGGGGGGGGGAGCAACGTCTTAAAAAAACAACTTCAGGCCTGCTACTGCAGCTTTTAATTTTGCCTCTACACAAAGGGCAGCAAGCCTTCCACCAAATGTCAACCCCGCCCTTTGAGCCTTCAACTATTTCATTTTCCTAATTAATGGCACCGGCGCGGCGGGTTGATTAAAAAATGAAAGCAGAAAATACAGATTTATTCTCTGGTAGGTATTTTAAAATATTAAACGCTGTTTCATCTTGAAGTTTGACGTTACGCTGCGCAAAACGAGGAATGCAAATAAAAATGCAAAACATATGTATGTATGTACATACGTATGTATGTATATAGGGTAGGTAGGTAGCTACTTCTGAAGCTCGAAGAATTTAGAAGATGTAGTATATGTCGAATTTTTTAAATATTTACTGTTGCACTCAGACGACGATGCTTCACAATTGCGGTTGGATATTTTGTGGATCTACATACATACAATTTTATTTAATCTTTTTATCATTGTTGTTTAGCGTTTAAAATTTACTATTTGGCTACGTCACTCTGGTTCGTATTGCCTACATTTAAATGATTTATTGTTTGATATTTCTATATTTCGGATAGGGTCAGTGGCACACGTTAGTTTAATAAAAGTGTGGATGAGAGTAAAGCTAGAGACTGTTGGCCCAATTATCCTGTATATACCCTAATTGTGACCCACTTCACAGCGACAGCACGCCTAATTAAATTACAGCCCCAGAACAATAATAAAGTTAAGACTACGACCACAACTCGTATTCGGCCGGCCGGCCACCACACATACATACATACATACATACATACGGACGGACGAACGAACGAACGAACGAATGGACATAGTGTAGCCATGTGCTGTGTTTGTTACATCCACGTTGTTGTGGACAGCCTAAAGGACAAACCAACCAACCAACCAACCAACACAGAAAAGGACAGATAATGAGAGTGGCAGGGAAGGAGAACGAACGGAAATACAGATGACAAAGGTGATCCAGCCGGAAGCGATTTTAATAATGAATTAGTTGTACGAAATTGTCGCCGTTTCTGTCAAATAAATGTTTGGCTTTTTTTAACAGATACTATTACCTATACCTACCTACCTACCTACGTTCACATTAACGCTTAAATAAGTATATTCAATTTTTTTTTTTTTAAATAATAAAAGAGGGCCTGTCCTGTGACCAAAGCTGTAATTTGAATCAATGTTTAAAAATAAACAATTTGCTAGCGATGTTACTTAGCCGAGTACTTTACGCTACCAAAAACTTCTTAATTACTTGGAATAGTTCTAAAAACTTTAATTGAGCCCATTCCTTCCACCCTTCTTCTTTCATTCTTTTTTGTCTTATTTTAATCAATATTGCCAGTATTCTCTCTCAAGTTAATTTCAACTGTATTCCCATCGTAAGAAATTTGTTTTTATAACATTTATTTTTATTAACAATACACTTTGTTTGAAGAACTTTATAACTTGCTTGTATTTAATCTCACTAATTAAATTCAACTTGACGAAGCATTTGCTAATATCTATATTACGAACTGTTAGCGATACCTATAGGTAATTGTTATTTTCAAATAGGTTTCATCGACAAGAGTCTCCAAAGAAAGACACTAAAAATTATTTCCTTATAATATGGGTATGTACATATTGATATTTCCAAAATGTAAATGACATTTTTTAACATCTCGTGTTCATCACCCATGGGGGATTTTTTATTTATTATTTTTTTTTTTGTCCCCTTAATACATTCTCTGGCGTTTCTCTATACTATATTACTATATACCTACCAACCGTAAGCGCTTCATCTAATACACTATTACGACAGTAATATCAATGAAAATTTATTCATAATTTCCCGTGCGACACCAGCGACACTTTCACCGTGTCACGGATTTTTCCTGCACCTCACAAGGATTATAATTAAAAGTTAAACTACGGTGCTTCATTAATAATGCTGGAGTAATCTACTTTTTAGTAGCGAAAAAATTACAACCGAAAATGTTCCTATGTATGTATGTATGTACATATATCTGTAATACGACTTTAGTTAATATATTGTGCGTGTACTATTGAGGCTAACCAAAGACCAATTTTGGGGGCGCAGGGGTCACATGTGTGATGCAGTGTATGAATATGTTTACGAATTTTCAAATCCATCAAAAATGTTTTTGTCATGGAAATCCGTCTATTTTACATGTGAAACTCATGTTTATATTTATTGCAGTTTCCTATACTCAATTTCGGTCGCTTTTTCTGAATAATTTTACAGCAAATGAGTTAGGTAATAACCGGTGGCGTATTGGCTAAAAAAATAAATTGTGAATTTCCATCAAAATTAGCATTTTCTTCAAAAGATACGTTACTTTGTCAACAAAACTGTTTCGACCTCACCGACCACCATAAAAAGACTTGAGTTTTACCTACCTGCCTATTTTAATTTTACTTTAACGCAATACGTACTAACATATCATTAAGGATATGGATGTGAATTAGAGTATAGGTTTAGCGAAAACGGACATTTGGTGCGAATGTTGTAAATCACTCAGAGCCCGGTCCCGGTTAGATGCAATTCGTTCGCGATTTATGTAAAACCGCTACAAGACTTATGTTCTTGCGATAGCGTTCCGCCCCCGGGGGCAGCCCGCAAGACGTTTGGGGTAACACGTGCACTGATACACGTGTTAACCGCTAGATAGCACGTTCATCAACCCCCCCCCCAAACACCCTGAAACCAACCGCCTCTGAAATGGATTCAGGATTCAGTGATTCCGGCACGTTTCATACACAAAATATATATATATATATATATATATATATATATATATATATATATATATATATATATATATATATATATATATTTTACATACGTTTTAACATCAGAGCACTCAAATACCTACAACCAAAATAAATATATTAGGTGTACTACTACTATACACATAATTTATAGTTTTTCATATTTAATCTTAGCACGCGTAAAAATAAATGAAAATTTGTATGTCATAGGTTAAGTTTCAAGTTAAATTATATATTAAAATGATTAATAATGGATGTAATTACATTTTTATTATCACTGTGTTTAGTTGTATGTGCGTCACATGTGAATGGATTCCTGATTCCAATATGCATGAAAAATCGTAAGTACATTCAATAAATAAATAAATAAATCAAATACGAATTCTTGACATATATGTATGTACATATTTCAGATAAAAATTCTGTTCTTTGTTCCGGTCATTTTTTTCTGGGTAAAATAGAAAATTTGGTACGCTATTTTTCTAACATGATTCAAAAAATATATATAGTATTGTTAAAATATTCATTATTGTAGAATGATTCGAGTGATAATTGGTTTAAGAAGTATTTTGAAAATGGTGAAACACCGAATTTTGCAAATCGATTAGTAAGATAAAATACGTATAAATCACGATTTTTACTCACTTGAATTTTATTAAATTCACAGTTGTCTGTAACTGAGTGTTTTAACTGGGAAAAGCTTCAAGATTGTCAGAAATTATCGTGGAATTCGATACCTTTTGAGAGTGCCATTGATGACACTGAAACTATTGTCAAAGATTTTTTAAAATTCTATATAAATTATATACATAAACTGGTAAGATACAACACACCCATAGATAGATAGATAAGTTGCATTACGTTACATAGGTATATACATACATACATTACGTTACGTTACGTTACATGTTGCAGTACGTGGATATTATAAACTTTAATATAAAAGATATTTTATTATCGCCCGCGTTTTTATTCGGTATCACAGTGTATTTGATTCATGTAAGTTATAATTGTTAGTTCTGCTGTATTTGAAACTTATTTACAAATTCTAATTTAGATATTTCCACAGTTAAAACTAATTCAAAGTATGAAAATAGAAGATGAGCGCGAAGAGAACGATGAAGATTTAGAGATCTCTGATCTTGAAGAAGAAATCAGTGATAATGCAGACGCTATCATCCCGTTAGAGACCGACGAAAATATCATAGATTTAGATACTTTAGAAAATTCATCGTTATCCATTTCTGAGAAATAAATAAATATTATGTGCTAAACCTTTTATCTATCTTACATTACAGCTGTAGCCCTCGCGCGGTCACAAAAACATCTACACCAAGTACAATCCAATGTGCTGCTGTACTCTAGTAGCAATTACATAAACCACTTAAAACTAGTTGTATTGAATAGTAATTCTAGCCTCATTTCAACTTACTTAACTTGAGTTTCGTAAATGGTCAAATGGCGTTCCATCTCCTACGATTTATTATTTAGATTTGATTTATTTCATTACCTATTATAAATTACTATCTTCCACTTCTGGTTTATTTCAGGTGGAATATATTTACCTATATTTTTCATTCTGATTATTAATAATGGTTATTAGCGCTATTAATAATAAATTATTTTTAATTAACGTTAATTATCATTATTAAATTGTAATCCTACTATAAATTATTTATAGCTATTTTGATATACCACTTACATTACAGCTATAGCTCTCTAACGGTCAAAGAAACATTTATCAGCTACAAACCAATGCGCTGCTGCACTCTAGTGGCGGTTATATATACCACTTGAAACTAGTTGTATGGAATTACAAGTCTATCTTATTTCAACTCACATGCTCTGTGTTTCGTTACTTGTAAAATGGTGGCCCGTTAATCCCAATTAATTATTTAGATTTTATTTATTTACGTTAGAACCCATCGTCAAATAGTAACTTTTAAAATTTTATTACGCTTTATAAATTGGTATCTACCACATCTGATTTATTTTAGATGGAACGTAATAAAAAATTGAGTTGGTGTCTATAGTTAAAATTAAAATTCAGAGTTTATAAAATATATTTAATAACAATTCAATTAGATGTAACATTAATTTCTGGTATGTTTTCGTCTGGGAGAATTTTAATGGGCAACAAATGGCTAATCGGAGCAACAATCGCCAATTTATCTAGCAACAATTCTTCTTTGTTTAAAAACTGTAGACTGACCCCTAAGTGAGCGGCCATTTGGCTGGGCGGAAATAAAACATGAATGCACCGCTGTAAATAGGAAATTAAGTCCATAAACGCGGCGCAGAGTCGTACAAATGCATCCTTAGCAGTTTGTGTAAACGCCTGCTGTTCCTGTCCGTAAAAAATCAAAATCGTTTTAGAAGTGATGACTAACGATTGCGTTAAGGTTCGGCTAACATCGTGCAGGATAGAATAGGGCGCGCATAGGCGTAATTCGTTGAATGACGTTAGGATTTGGTTGCAGTATTCTGCGAGTGGATAAAATTCCAGAAGACTCTCTGGCGGATGTAACGAATCTGTTGATGTGTGCTTCCATAAGTTACCACTGGAAGAATGTTTGTTTATAAGCGTGTAGCGTTCCATGTTTGTTTCAAAAGCGCGCGTTGTTGCCGATATTGATTTGTCGAAAGTTTGATAGATTGTCGCTGTAAATATTGGGACCATAAGGCCTCGAAAGTCACAGCCAACTCGGCTAAACGATAATCCGAAATACATGCATTGACTGAGGATTGAGTCAATTGAAACTACTCCTCGGTTTAAGTCGTTTTTAAGCATCCGTAGGAATTCTGATATCTGTGGACATTTTATTTATATATTTATATATATATATATATAAGTGACGTCCTAAACGCCGTAATACCTTCTCTTGTAGCCAACTATAAAATATTAAATTCTCATTTAAATCCCGATCTCTGGAGGCGTTCAAAGGACTATGTTCATCATCATTAAAAATGGCACGGTATTGAGTGACAATATTAAATAAATTAATCCTTGTTAACTCTATAGTTTTGTTTAAATGATGGCTCGCTAAAAATAGATTTCATTTCATTACATGTGTGTGTGTGTGTTTATTATTTATAATAACCATCATTAGTAGTAATGCCATTTAAAGAAAGCTGTAACCAAGAATCCCTAGCTTGTAGAAATTTCAAACGAAGTTCAGCCTCGCTGAAAACATCCATCCGTCTCAGATAGCCAACGATCTGAAGACATTTCGGAAGTTGTAAATCTAGGCGTAGTTGTGCAACCAACTGGTGCAACATGACCAACCACGATTTGTCAACTTCGTCGACCATAGTTTTAAAAATCGGTATATCCGGGTGTTTAACGGCCAACCGGCGTACGTAACTCGTTAGCTCCAACGCATTCTCATACTGTTCTTCCTGTATGAATGAGTCCATCAGTTGTGGTAGCTCTAATATTTCGAGCAGTTGAGCATTGCGTGTTAACGTTAACGAATTCAGTCGCCGACTTATGTTTATGTCTTTCGTTGTTTGAGCGAAACTCTCACAATGTTGCTCTAAGTTTGGGATTTTCTCCAGCAACGAGTCCAGTCGGAATTCAGTGTTGGAGAATTGTTTGAATATTTCTCGTGAACATTCAGCGGTTTGCACGAAGGTTTTATAGTTTTTACATGCTAATTCTTGAGTTTGTTCTAATATGTGACTTTTTTCATCTTTTAGCCTATTTGGCTCTTTTGCTAAATCGTCGATGTTATACGTTCCTAATTTTGATAAATATTTTGTGAAATCGGACGACTGTGTGTCGAACTCTGAAATTATTTCATTAATCGATGTTCGGTTATGCATAAAATTAAAAACAAATTGTACCATCGAAATCATCACCAAATAACAATTTATATAATTTCGTTTCTGTATCCATATTTGTCAAATACTGCTTCGCAATCACAGGAAGCAATGACAATCACTTCCAATCACTTCACTAGTGAGAGTGAGTTGTCAATACATTTTATTTCATAAATTCCACCCTTAATTAAATTTATTAGATATATTGCAATACAATTACAAACATTAATACAAATGTATTTCATTTCATTTGCTCTAGAAACAGCGTAAAATAAATTGAAATTCATTTGTATCTATGCTCAGATTGGTGTTAGAATGTGTGCTAGTGTAAACTCCATGCGTTCATTCGTATACATATTTAAATAAGTAATTCTAATAAAATAAAACTTTAAAACTAATAAATCGAATATTTAATAATACAATTATACACATTATTGCATAATTGATTAAATATTTAGTTCCATTTTAGTTTAAAAGCTAATAATAAGTCAAAATGTATATATTTAATATACTATAAAACTTAAGTATATTATTGTAGAAATAATTATATTTGTACACTAATATATAGCAACAAAATTATATAATCCAACAAAAGTACTTGAATATAACTGTAATTAAGTATAAATACATGTTTTTTAATGTTATTTTACAATAAAAATCATGTAATTTTACCGCAATTTTTCTCAAGTGCGTTTTCTAGCTATCACAGCTAAAACCCAAAATATTTCTAAATAAATAATTTTGATGCTTCTGTATAGTTTGTTGAAATAAAACTTTAAGTGATCGTTTCTTTTAAAATGTCAAATAAATGTGCAACTATAAATAAAATATATTTTCTTTGAGTGTGCCTCAGTTATAAAACGTAATTATAGTGCTGCCTCCGTTTCACTTCGGATGTAAACTGAACTGTGCACATCTTTTCCGTTGTGCTGTGAAACGTGTTAGGTGGGTTATGTGTTATTTTTACAAAATATATCTTTAAACATCCCTTAAAGTATAAGACAATTGAATATTTTCAATAGTTAATAATTAAACCAAAAACTTTCCAAGTCTTAAATAAGTAATATTTTTTTAAATTTTACCGTAAATATCACAAAAATAACATGGTTTTATATTTGTGGTTATGATACCTGTCATATTGTTATTATTATTATTGAAAATATTAGTGCTTTGTGCAATAATAGTGGATAGATTTGTATTGTGTAAAGAATTCGTGAACATTGTTTTAGATAAAAATGAAGCAAATAGTCACGAATCAATCCGTGAAGATCCCAGAGGGTCTCACGGTCACAGCAAAATCACGTATCGTGACCGTGAAAGGGCCGAGGGGTATTTTGAAGCGGTCCTTCAAGCATTTAGCTTTGGACATTGCAATGATCAACCCCCGGACATTAAAAGTTGAGAAATGGTTCGGTAAAAAGAAGGAATTGGCCGCGGTACGCACCGTGTGCTCTCACATTGAGAACATGCTCAAAGGTGTCACCATGGGCTATCAATACAAAATGAGAGCCGTGTACGCTCATTTCCCCATCAATTGCGTTACAACTGAGAGCAATTCGGTCATCGAGATCCGAAACTTCTTGGGCGAGAAGTTCATCCGTCGCGTGAAAATGGCACCGGGTGTTACTGTGAGCAACTCTGCCAAACAGAAGGATGAGCTGATCCTGGAAGGAAATTCGCTGGAAGATGTTTCCAGATCGGCGGCGCTTATTCAACAGTCGACCACAGTTAAAAATAAGGATATCCGTAAATTTTTGGACGGTCTTTATGTTTCTGAGAAAACTACTGTTGTACAAGAAGAATAAAGCGTTGGTTTAATAAAATTTATTTAAAAAATTAATAAAGTTTTTATGTTTATTTATTTATTTATGCGTTACTTTATTTGTTCGTTCCGCTGTTTGACTTATTATTTAAACGCTGCGTTGTTTCTTGATTTAAGGCTTGTTTTTATTTTTAAAAATATTCTGTGTTGCACACTAATCAATTTAAAATAGTGTTAATCAAATTCAATTTATTTTATGTGGTTTATTTGCTATATAAAAATATAAGAAACTTTTCAAATGATAATCGTGTTAGGGATACGCCTGGTAAGCTGAATTAACGTATTCACTCATGCGGCAGGGGGTTCATGCCTAGGAAGTATACATTTATGATTTAATTTAAATATCTTTATCACTATGTGTATTTTTACAATTATCTATCTAATGATAAAATTTCGCATTTCTCTTGTCGGGGATATACTTGGTAAAGAGCTTAGGCCTTATGGTATGTGCTATATACATGGGAAGTATGCATTTATAATATCATGATATCAATATTTACGATTTTTTAAAATAGCGCGCAATCACCAATGCATAAACACTTAATTTCTAATAAAGTAGAAGGAGAATCAAAGTTACAAGATAACATAGTCTTTGTACTTAAGCATAATTAATGAATCGTACTTGTTATGTCAGTACGGTCAGTACTCTAGTTATATGCGAACGGGAATCTACTAATGTATATACAATGAAGTTCATTCGAAATATTGTTGCGTTTTCTCGATCGGGTTATCGACCATTATCTCAAAAATGTTTTTGTACGCAACCAGCAACAGAGAAAAATATTGTTAAATCACAACTTTCAACCCTAAAAGTTCCGGATTTAAATCTTCACGAATTTTTATTGGGGAAAATCGAACGATGGCCAGAACAAACTGCTGTGGTAATATATATTTTCTCAATGCATGATAAACACTTTTCGAATAATCCTTTAAATTATTTTAATATTTGCATGTTGATAATTACATATGCAACTTATACTATATATATATATATATATAATTTTGTAAACCTTACATAACTCAGTAATTCGCTACAGAATAATGTATGGTAAACATATATTATTCAAGGCTATTATATCTTAATAACTTATTCTTATCTAAATGAAATGGACTCACAAATAATATAATTGACTTTATTGTATTTAGATATGCTCTGAAACTGGACGTAATTACACGTTTGCTCAGTCAGATATTCTTAGTTCGAATTTAGCTCAAGTCCTGTGCGCTAAATTAGGCTTTCAAAAAGGGGATGTTATTGCCGTTATGTTGCCGAACATCCCGGAATATATGATTACTTATTTAGGCTTGTTTAAAGCTGGGATTACTGTGACTACAATTAATCCGGTCTATACTTCAGGTACCTATTGGTTTTATTCGCAAACATACTATATACGTCTGCGAAAAATTGTCCTTGTCAATATTATCAGTATCTCTCCCTATGATTAATGAAGATGTTCATTTACAGATGAGATAGCGCGTCAGATGAAAGACAGTAACGCTAAAGCTGTTATCACTTTAACCACTGACCATTCAACTGTGGAACAGGGCATTCAAAAATTAAATACTAATATCAAGATTCCAGTTATTACTATAAAAATATCTGTATGTTATCAAAAATTAATATATATATATATATATATTATTTAATATTATATGTCAATTTAGACAAATGATAGCACACCTACTGGGGCCATAGATTTTAAAGAGCTCTGCGCTTACAATGGTCCTCAAATCAAACTTGGAACTCCTTCCCTGGAAGATCTGTCTATTGTGGCATATTCTTCCGGCACTTCCGGCCTGCCTAAGGGTGTAAAATTGTTGCATCGCAACATTGTTTCAGATCTAGTCCAATTACAGCATGAGTTAGTTAATCTTAACTACGAAACTACAAGTATTTGATATGATAGGTATTTCAAACAAAACTTGAGTTAAAATATTTTTTTTTGTAGCATCCTATCAGGATTGTATTCCAGTAGTAGCGCCTATATTCCATGCGTATGGGATGATACCAGTGGTCTTTAATATGTTTTCACAGGGCGGCAAATGTGTGTTATTGCCTAAATACAGACCTGACTTATTCCTGGATATGTTGGAAAAGTATCCAGGACAAATAATACATTTGGTACCTCCTATTTGTAAGTTAATATTTCAAGCAACGGAATAACGTACTATAGCTTACCTTACACAATTCCAGTGTTAATGTTGACAAATAATTCGCAAGCGCATAAGAAACACTTTGAACAGATGCGAAATATTGTGTGCGCAGCTGCACCTCTGGCAGCAACAGATATCGAAAGATTTAAAGAAAAATTCGGAGAACACATAATTGTCTCTCAAAGTAATATGAAATATATAACTAATTTCGTAAACAAAAATAACTAATGTTTATTGGTGTATTTAGTGTACGGTCTCACGGAAACAGGTCCTGTGACTCATACCCAGCGCCACGATAAGCCAATAACTCCAGGAAGTATAGGCTGGAATTTATCGCTCACAGAATGTAAAATCGTGTCCGTCGAAGATGAGACCAACAACTTAGGGCCTAACGAAAGTGGGCATCTGCTCCTAAGAGGTCCTGTGATTATGGAAGGCTACTTAAATAACATAAAAGCCACCGAAGAAACAATTGACAAAGATGGCTGGTTAAGAACGGGTGATATTTGCCATTACGACGAAGAAGGGCAGTTTTTTGTCACGGATAGAATTAAAGAATTGATTAAGGCAAGTCACCGTCATTTATTATTTTACTCCTGCACTACTTATCTATGTCTATTTAGGTAAAAGGTTTCCAGGTTGCTCCAGCTGAACTGGAAGCTCTAATACGTGAACACCCAGACGTAGAGGATGCAGCTGTTATTGGTATTAAACATGAACAACATGGTGAAGCTCCTAAGGCTTTCGTTGTCCCTCGCATGGGGTCCAACTTAAAAACGCAACAAGTCCAGGAGTTCGTTAAAGACAAGGTTGCTAAATATAAGCAACTTACAGGAGGTGTTGTTTTCGTGGAAAGTATCCCGAAAAATCCGTCTGGAAAAATTATGAGGCGTATACTTAAAGATTTATAAACAGTGGGCAGGAATCTAATTTTAATGCTAAATATGAATGATATAGATTTGTTTTATAATAAAAGAATTTTAAATTGGCAATGTGTGTTGTTATATTTCCTGTAATTATTATTATCACTTTAATAATATTATTATAGTGTTTTGTTTTGCATTTCTGGAATGTTTTCACTCATTGTGTATGGCTAGTGCGTAGCTTTGTATAACTGTATACATACATATAATATGTATGTATGTACTTATAACTTGCGTGACGTCAAGATATAAATTCAACAAATTAAACATTATGTTTGACCCTTGATACGAGAGCCCCTCAATTGAGGGGAGCGTACACGACCTTTATTATTAATATATTACATGCATAATTGCAAATAATTTATTTTTATGCAATAATAATTATGGGAAAATGTGAATTAAAAATGTATTAACTATACGGTAAAAGACACACACACACACATGTTTATAAATAATTACTAATAAATATGGAAGTACAATTTTTATTTGCCTGCCAATCAAAAACTAAAATGTTTAGACTTTGACTTGCGTGCACGCATCTATACAAGGAAAGGAGACGCAATGTTCCTACATATATCGTATAGTAGTTATTTTTATTATTAAACTTTTAAATATTGATAAACGCTTAAAATGATTCGCTTTACCATCGATCAATTTCAACCATACAAGTGATATTATTTTATAGACTTTCTTCAGACATAAGTCTGAGTGAAATGAGACTCGTTTCGCCACTTTATATGATATACCCATGCACTCTACGCTACACAGATTAGCTCTGATAAACCGCTATCCTAAACCCATACAGACTCGTTTTAAATTTATGTTTATTTTATAAGTGGGGGGCCTCAAACATTTATATAAGCCTTATTTGAAACCGTTCCCGCTGTTGTGTCAATCTTCTGTTTGTGTCAATCTGTGCTTCATCAATTTTGTGATTTGGATCTGTCATGCTCGTAAGAAGAACTTTACGTATTTTCGCCAGTAACAATGGCCGCAGCAGATGGTTGCAAAAACAGAATATGTCCACTGCTAAACAGGCTTTGGACACGGATAAATACATTCTACGCCGACCTGATTTCGTAGATATACCCGAAGTCACGCTTCCAGAAGTAATCTGGGCTACAATTGATAAATGGGCCGACAAAACTGCCGTGGTGAGTGCTGTGCTCTAAATACGTATACATATATGCTAAAAAAAAATCATACGTGTTGATGTCATCGGTCTGGTCGAATCTTTATAAATTCTAACATTTAGCCACTGGTGTTAAAACTATACCATTTAAGTACACCAACAGACATTTTAGAAGATCTATATAATAATAATAATAATAAACCAGTTTTAATATACGTTGTTTAAGTTTATAGCTTAAACACTATCGCTAATAAACTATAAAATGTTTAGAATAAATTATAGTTTTTTTTACAAATGAAAAGTTGAATTTTGCATGATTGAGATAACAAGCAATGCTCATGGTCATGTAAATAATCGGAAACGTCTGATTTGTCATTTTATAAATAAAATAATAAAAATAACCGCACATGTCTCAGTCTCTTCTTGAGACTGTTTGTGTAAATACAAAGGTCGTTCACATATAAACGACTTGCATAGTCATATTCAAAGGTCGTTCGTTGATAAGGAATCAATCTGCTATTTAAGGTATAGAATATCGCAATCTGATATTTCTTCTTTAGAAATTGCAATTTATTTAAAACTACTCCGACCTCCTAAGTGTGTTTATAGTTACAGACGTAGCTCTTATTATTATACCATTATCTATAATAATAGCAACAATTGTTTTTCACGCACATTTCATAATTTATCTAGTTTTATGTTAATAATTACTTTTGTTTTAAGTTCTTATCAAAAAAATTAAACATTCTCCGATAATAACATATTGTTATTATTTACAAAAAAAATTATTTCTGTATTTATACATCAATTAAACCTTGTACTGTTAGTACTTATAAAAGTACAAATAAGATTACTTTTTATATATACATACATATATGTATGTAGGTTCAAACGTACTGCGAATTAAATACACAAAATGTGAACATATATGTATGTATACACTTTTGTGTCTATTTTAATAATTAATCATCGAAATTTCGAATGAACTAAATATTTATATATAGGTATGTAGTGCAACAGGACGTAGCTACACTTACGCTTCATTACATAAGCGTAGCTTAAATCTAGCAAAAGCTTTACGAGGTCGCTTACATTTAAAACCTGGAACATCTATAGCAGTGTTACTCCCAAATGTGCCAGAATATCCTATCGCGTTATTAGGCTCCATAGATGCGGGGTTAATAGTGACGAGTGTTAACCCTATATACACTACAGGTATACTTAACTAAAACAAACATAGAAATTAATGGGAAAACGGTGTATTTTTTCGTTATCTCTAGAGGAAATTTCGAGACAACTCATCGATAGCAATGCACAAGCGATTATTTCTTTGGGGGAGTATCATCATCGGGCCTTGGAAGCAATGATAAAGGCGAAAAGAAATATTCCAATAATTACTATTAAAAATAAAGTAATTATTTCAAATGTTTTACCAATCAGTTTTTAGTTAATAATATTATTATTATTATTATTATTATAAACTTGTTTAGCAAGCCGATTCTACACCGAATGGCGCTATAGACTTTACTGAACTCTGTGAAAAAAACACCGAATGTGATCTATTCCAAACCGGAAATACAAATGACGTAATTATAATGCCGTATTCTAGTGGAACTACAGGACTTCCGAAAGGAGTTGAGCTTTCGCATAAGAATATTATTGCAAATATTTTCCAAAGTGTTGATATGAATTCAGTCTTCAATCCAACAACTGGTAATAGTTTTATTCTTTATTTTGTGTATAGGTATAAATTAAATAAAATTTCTAGCTAGTAATCAAGATACTGTCCCAGCCGTTTTACCGATGTTTCATATTTATGGGATGACTGTGAACACGTTAAAAGTCTTAACAAGGGGCGCTAAACTTGTTACTGTACCAAAATTCACACCGGATACGTATGTCAAAATGTTGGAAACATTTCAACCACACCATTTATTCTTGGTGCCACCAATTGGTAATTTTCAAAAAGCCTTCTATATATTCTTAATTTAACAGAGAATGATTAAGATATTTTTATTTTAGTTATCTTCCTTGCGGCACATCCATCTGTAACTAAAAAACACTTAGAATCTGTTAATTCATTAATGTCAGGGGCAGCTCCTTTAGGCGCAACGGACGTCGAAAGACTTTTCGAGAAAACAGGGCGCGAAATTAAAGCAATACAAGGTGTGTCTCCTTAACAAAATATGTAAATATCGTCTCTATACATTTTTGTTGAATTGCTCCATTGTTGTTGTTTTTTTCTCCCAGGATACGGTATGACAGAAACATCACCAGCAATCTGCATGACTCCTCCAGATATCTGGAAAGAGTGCTTGGGCTCCATCGGGCGTGTCATGTGCAATACCGAATGCAAAGTAATCAATATCGATAACCTAAGTGGAACACCTCTGGGCCCCAATGAACAAGGGGAACTTCTCGTTCGGGGTCCACAAGTTATGAAGCAGTACCACAACAATGCAAAAGCTACTGAAGAAGTTTTCTTGGATGGATGGTTACGTACAGGGGATATGGTATATTACGACGAAAAAGGAATTATTTGGATTACGGATCGGCTCAAAGAATTAATTAAGGTATTTATTTTTATATTATTATTTTGTTTATAAATGAGTATATATTTGCGTGCTATAAGGTTAAAGGCTTCCAAGTCGCACCAGCTGAATTAGAAGCAATAATACGTAACCACCCCCAAGTCGCAGATGCAGCAGTCATCGGAATCCCTCACCCACTTTATGGTGAAGTCCCTAGAGCGTTCGTCGTAGCCAAAGAAGGCGCGCAAGTGATAACTGCTGACATAGAAGAATTTGTGGCCAAACAAGTAGCCAGCTATAAAAGACTTGAAGGTGGTGTAACGGTGTTAGATTCCATCCCAAAGAATCCTTCTGGTAAAATAATGCGCCGGACTCTTAAGGCAGAGTACTGTTAGTGTTCTTTGCTGATGCATACACATATTGTGTATAATAATTGTGGCGTTGAGTTTTAAATTGTTCATGGCGCAGGTAAGTAAATAGATTTTAAAGTGACTGATGATGACTTATGCGAGTGCAAAATGTGTAAATTTCTACTTAAGTCATTTTATTTTACGTAATCAAGAAAACATATTTTTATTTGTACCATATTATATTTAGTAATAAATTAATATTTTTAACTAACGCGTAAGTAGGTATGTATGTATGTGCATACATACATACATACGCCATTTTCCCAGCATCCTAAATATATGACTTTAACATGACCACTGCCAGGGTTTTAATGCAATGTATCATTTTTGGTACACAATTAAATTACAGAAATAACATTTGATTATTTTATTACAAAGATAGGTAGTTTTACATAACATAAATTAACAACTTATTCAGTCCAACGATGACAACAATTACTGTTCGTACACACATAATACAATCTCATTTCTTCTTCTGCTCTTCGGGTTTGAGCTTGGAAGAAAACGGCTTCGCTGTGATGGCATTTTGGACAGTGATGGTCTTCGGTTCTCGGCAATGTTGGATCGGATATTACGTCCGGTACTATATGAGTCAACTCACTGGAAAAGAGTTCACATTGAGGTAGAATTCAGCGGGTGTTTTGCGGTGCAACTTACTCAATTTCGTGCATGATTTTGTTCACGTAAATACACTGCGAATCGGCACGTTGCTTATAGTCGCAATTTCGACAGGCGTACAATAAAATTTTATTTTCCTTGTCTTCTTTGGGGTACAACATATTATTGCTGGAACGGAAACATTCGTTATATGTGATTCGATGTGTTTAAGGTTATGTTAGAGTACCATTCTTGACAAAAGCGTATACCAACAAAACCTGGACCTTCACTATGAGTATCATAGCCTGAAAGTTTCGACATTTTATTTAAATACGTAAATTATGAACAATCTATGACGAATATGTCTCTAATAGTGTCAACCAGTGTCAACAACAGTTAAGGAAGTTATAGTAACATGAAGTGTGTTACAAGTCAAGTATATCATATATCATTTTAATTTAAAAAAAAATTATGTTGTTTTGTTTACGTGCTTGGTTTCTAATTACAATATTATAAGGATATTTGGGATTCCTCTAACAAAGTAATATCATAATTAATCTATGACGAATATGTCCCTAATAGTGTCAACAACAGTTAAGGAAGTTATAGTAACATGAAGTGTGTTACAAGTCAAGTATATCATATATCATTTTAATTTTAAAAAAAATTATGTTGTTTTGTTTACGTGCTTGGTTGCTAATTACAATATTATAAGGATATTTGGGATTCCCCTAACAAAGTAATATCATAATTAAAGCAAATAAAGAAGAAACAAAATATAATTTTTAATTTATTTCATAATATTCAAACATATAACATAATAAAAATATTAAACTTAGGTATAATAAATACACAGTCGTATATTTATAATAATTAGCTACTAATTACTAAAGTTCAGCACGCTGGCCTACAGACATCCGAGGCCCTTTCTTTAGTTCTTTCTTTTTTTTCTTTTTGGCATGCAGTGGAACTGAATTCGGCGCCGCTTCGCTCGCATTCTTCCGATACGGATTCCTATAATTCGGATCCCGCTCCACGTAATGGAGCTCCTGACTGACTAAATGTATCAGAGTGATCGTACTTTTATCCAGTAAATTATTTGTTAGATTACAAAAACCAATGCTCCATTGGTACAAAATACTCCAATCATAATTTGTTTTTAAAACTGTATGCGAAATTTCGGGAAACCTTAAAACTATTTCTCCAAACAAAGCAGTGTTTTCCAGGATATTGGACAGGGCATCCCGGATTGTTTCGTCTCGAGGGAATGGAGAATTTCCTGGAATATAATCCGAAGCTTCCAATAATACTCGGCTACTCTCGATGACGCTAAAAATTTTGCGTGCTAATACTAAAATCATGGAAAATTGTTTTTCGTAACTGTTGAATTTTTTAAACCCTTTAACCGCCTCCAATTGTTCCGCTCTTCGTCGTTTGAATAATTGCATATCTAATGAATTATTAAGGGAACTATTCATCAATATACCTATAGTAAATAATTCGTTAAGGATACATAGTTGTTCAGCATGATTTATATCTAAGGACTGCGAGTCCTGCCAAGTACATGAGACGTTAACAACGAATATTGTTATTATTAAATGTAGCCTCATATTTAACTATATATTTATTAACGAAATGCATATAAACTAAACAAGACATCCATTGTCGGAATACAATTTAATATCATATACACAAATATCCTAACCTACATGTTTCGTTGTCAAATAATTCCCACAAGCTCTAAAGCTTGCCAAGAACACACAACCAGGGATAAATCCAGCTCAAAGTGCTCGAAATATTTAGAATCTTGCAACTCATAAAAAAATACTATCGCATATAATCAAACCACATCTTTTATTTCAATAGATCTTTATTTCCAATAAGGTATATCACTAATATTTTAAATATGTTGTGTTAATTTATTTCCATGTAGCTACTAAATGTGGCAAAATTAGGCTAACCCATATAGGAGTTTAAATGCGAATTCATTTGTTTGAAATCGTCATAAATATTGCCACAATAGCTACATATATATGTACATACATATATTATCTAAAAATATGCATACATCGACCTTGCAATCAACTGTAGGTGGTCTACATTTAAATATATATAAATAACATAATTATTTTGATTGTTTTGCCTATTTAACATGGATAAATTTAGTTATAAACATTTGTTAACTTGTTTTAGTAATTATTGATTGTACAATTGGAATTTTATGGGCGTGATTGATATTTGGCTTAAATTAATCAGTTTCTTTTTATGTTGATAAGAAGTATAGTTTGTAACAGTTTGTAGTAGTCATCACTTTTATCTACTGCGTAGTTCTCTTACATAACTGATGATTGTAAAATTCCCTTAGTTACTGCTTGTAGTCGCCGGGGTTTCCCCTGGTTGTAGCACTTTCTATATAAAACTGAGCTACATTTTAGATTACGTTGATTTGCTACTGAATATTTGTCTAATGCATACATACATACATGTATCAAACAATCATAATGAAGTGTGAATTGCTAATATTTGTTAAATTATATTTAATATATTTATTTGTGAAATGTAAAAGTTTCATGAATTCTTTGTATAAAACACAAATGATTTTGTCTGAAGCAAAAGTGTTACCTACTAGTGTAAATTATCATTTCACTAGGAAATGCAACTACGAGTGCGGTTTTTGTTTCCATACAGCCAAAACGTCCTATGTGCTATCGCTTGACGATGCTAAACGTGGGCTGCGCATGCTACAAGCATCTGGTACGTACATAATTACTTGAATACTTTAAATACGTGATTGTAATCTTATCAATTTAAAAGGTATGAAGAAAATCAATTTCAGCGGAGGTGAACCTTTTATACATAATAGAGGGCGATATTTAGGGGAATTGGTTCAGTTTTGTAAACGTGATTTAAAATTGGATTCAGTTTCTATTGTTAGTAATGGCTCTCTGATAAAGGAGTCCTGGTTCGCTGATTATGGTAATGAAATAATTTAATTTCAATAATACTTCCCAGTGAAACATTATATAATTGTTGTTGCTATTCCAGCTGACGATCTGGACATTTTAGCAATTTCTTGTGATTCGTTTAACGAGGATACGAATAAAGCAATCGGTAGAGGCACCGGCCGTAAGAACCACATTGAAAAATTAATTAAAATTCACGAATGGTGCACTAACTATAATGTGATGTTTAAAATCAATACTGTTGTTAATACTTATAATTTCGACGAAAATATGACGCAACAAATTAACGAATTGAATCCAATCAGGTATTTAGTTGAGTTTCGCATAAGACACATTTGATATTATGTAATTAATATTTGTTAGATGGAAAGTTTTTCAATGCCTTCTTCTGGAAGGCGAGAACGTTGGTAAAGACGCCATCCGCAACGCAGAACGGTTTTACATTTCCGATGGCCAGTTTGAAGACTTTCTTCAGCGACACAGTGCTGTTAAGTGTTTGGTACCGGAATCAAATATTAAAATGCAAAATAGTTATTTAATTTTGGATGAATATGTATGTTCTATTATTTGTATTTTTAAATTTCGTATTTACGTGTATCATGTTAAAATTAGATGCGCTTCTTGGACTGCACGAGTGGGTCTAAAACACCTACAAGGTCCATACTGGATGTTGGTGTTGACAATGCGTTGTTATTTTCTGGATTTGATGAGGCGATGTTCAAGCGTAGAGGTGGTATTTATGAGTGGTCAAAGAACCAACCAAGTCTTTCGTGGTAATTTATAAAATATGTACTTTGTTTAATTATGTTATAGTCTATTTTTTATCTTCATTATGTATATTTATTGTTGGTAGAACTATTTATATAGAAATATTTTTTGCAACTTTTAATTGTATATAATAAAAACATGTATTATTAAAACCATAAAATACAATCGACACAACCCAAAAAAAAACACGATTTAAAATTAAAATAGGCATTCACATATTGACTAGCACTAGCGCACAATTACTATTTGAACTTTAAAGTTTGGACTTAGTTTCAATGGCGAGTTGTTTTAGAACACGTCTTAAAATTTTACCGCTTGGGTTCCTCGGAATGGCCTCGATGACTCTGACACCTCCACGTAGTTGTTTTTGGGGCGAAACTTTACCTGAATAACCAAAATTATAAATGACCCTTACAAAACGTAAAAATGAAAATTAATTGTATATATATATAATTAATAAATTTGAGACGCAAATGTTTGGCAAAATGCAAACTTACCTTTGACATAATCTTGAATGTCTTTCATAGTAACTTTAGCGTCTTGTTTCAGAACTACGTAGCCTAATGGAAGCTCTCCAGCAGTGTCATCTGGAAGACCTATCACTGCAGCGTCTAAGACTTCTGGATGTGTATGCAAGATTGCTTCCAACTCTGCTGGTGGAACCTTTAAATAAATAAAAATACATACGTTATGATGACATTTTAAAGCGAATGATAGAAAAAATGGTCACCTGGTAAGCTTTATATTTAATCAGTTCCTTAATTCTATCAACAATATAAAAGTATCCATCTTGATCATAATATCCTACATCCCCTGTATGTAACCAGCCGTCTTTATCAATAGTATCTTTCGTTGATACCTCATCATGTATGTATCCTTTCATGATTAGAGGTCCTTTAAAACACAGTTCCCCCTCTTGGTTGTGGCCCAAGGGTCGGCCTTTATCATTGATGACTTTAGCCAACATGCCTGGGACTATTTTGCCCACGGAACCAGCTCGCGAACAGTTCGCCGGTATAAAAAGAACTCCCAACGTCGTTTCGGTGAGCCCATATGCCTGACTAACTCCTGTTAATTTTAATTTGTGCTTAATTCGTTTTTCGAATTCTGCAGCTAGGGGCGCTGCTCCGCATCTTACTTCTTGAATATTGGACAAGTCATATTTGTCTGTTAGAGGCGACTGACAGAGCATTATTATTATTGGGGGCGGTATAGCTAGAATAGTAATCTGTTAACAGAGATGATTTAAATTCACAATTATTTATTAGATATATAACATTTTTGATATTTACTTTATAATCTTGTAACACTTGTAAGAAATGTGTTAATTTGAATTTATTCATGACAATAAATGTACGCCCTCCGAATAACGCTAACGTCATCGTCATATACCCCATCGAGTGAAAGAATGGTGTAAGTCCAATCGCAACATCATTATTAGCTTCGTGGAACTCCTTACTGGTTATCTGTCTAAAATTCAACAATTAATTATTGAAATAAATATATATATATATATATATATATATATATTTTTTTATTTAATAGTACTTTAAAATAGAGAAAAACGTTAGTAAATTATGTTGAGTAGTTTGAACTCCTTTTGGCAATCCTGTAGTTCCGGAAGAACACATAATGGTTGCTACAGTCTCTATAGTATCAACCTCTGGAGGAACATACTCTTCGTTCTCTAAGCTGTCCAGAAAACGTTCTTCCAGTGCGTTGTCCAAAGATATGACCATACTATTTGGTACAAAATTATAATAAAATTGCAATCACTCTTATGAATAAACGTATTTAGAAATACCTGTGTTTGTGTAGGTGAGGGGGGGTTCGACCAAACACAATTATATCTTTGATTGAAGGGTGTCTACCCGTTATACAAACAATACTATTTAGACAATTTGGCGAACAGAAAACCACTTTTGGTTTTGACAATGATAGTGTGTGATGAAGCTCATCTGTTGAGAAAAATGTTTATTCGGTATTCTTAATTGTAATTAATTAAGTCATTTTTTATTTACGCAGTAGCCATTTTTAATAGTTCCATAATTTGAATGAGTTTAGTTATGCAAAAGTAACTATTTAATTCTTATTGTAGTTATACGAAAATATTTTAAACAGTTATTCTTTGCCTCAATATAGCATATATTTTTTTAAATGAATATTAATTACTTGCACTGTGTACTGAATGATACAGCGTATTAAAATATAAGTTTTATCAAACTGATAATTGACCATTTGAGATAATTGCAATTTTTATTAGACTTAGTTTTTGTTGCTATGCGCAACATTAAACACAATTTACACATAGAATACAATAATAAATATAAAATGAAAGGACAAGTATTTGCTTGTTTAGCATTTTTATTACAATTTATTGTTATTGAACTTACCTGAAGTATATTCAGGGTTTAAAGGTGCTAAGGTGATGGCACTAAGGTAAGCGGCACATGGAACCAAACAAAATTCCAGCCTGTTTTCACTCATAATGGAGATAGAATCTCCTGGTCCTAAACCGCGAGATTGGAGCCATCTCGCCAAACGAATAGAACGTTTCAGTATATAATCGGCGCGAATTTCTTCACCAGTTTGTGAATCCACCTGAATAATTATTACTATGTTAGCTATTTTCATTACATATAGATATTAGAAAATCCAACTAATAATTTACCCTAAATAAATATTTATTTTATATTATCTACCTCGATTAATACAGCTATTTTATTATTATTATTAGGTATATTCAAAAATAATATAATTATTACATTAAAAATATTTCATCGAAGAGTAGAGAAATATATATTTTAATAATAATATCATTTTGATCTTCGACCGTCAATTTACTTAATTATTATATTTAATAAAAATATTTGTATACTTATTATACCTGTAGTACTTTATCCCCATGCGATTCCAGAAGTAGAATTACCAATTCGCCTAGCGTTACTGGTATCGGCATTTCGATTTCATCCCCCACTAATATATTCTCAGACATCTTAGGTTAATATTATAAAATAGTGTTTGAACCCGAAAAAACCACCTTTTTCCTTCAACTATCTATACATGAACGACCTAGGTTTGTCCGACTGTGAATATGGGAGATACACGATCAAAGATCAAACACTTTTTATCTATTAAAGATAAACATTAAATTATACAATTATATTCACTAAAAATTATTAAAATCTATAAAAAAATAATAACACAATCTAGTTTTACGGTACAAAACTTTATTATGAATTTATTACATATAATAATCACAGTTTTCGTTCTGAGAGCCGTTTACGCTTGTACTGCTTCAGTATACAGGCCAACGAATGAGGCGTTTGTTGTGGCAAACGCAAAATATTAAAACCTTGACGCTTTTACAATGTTTATACATAATTTAACGACATGGAAGATAACTATTGAATAATTGCCGCAAATAACCTTACACTTCCTTCGATCAATAGTGTCATATGACGCTTACATAACAATAACATGGCGGTATACCAGACAGGACCGTAACGATTCTATTTTTGTTTAGAACTAGTTGTAGATCTTTCATAAAACATGATTTGAAAGCTGCACAAACGCTCAAATAATTGTGAATCTTTTGGTTTATTCGTCCTTGATTCTAGTACGGCCGTATAAAGTCGTGTGGGATCGTATGTGGTCGAGCTGGGTCGGACGGTTAGGGTCGTTTGGGATCGTGTGGGAGCGAGTACAGTCGTTTAGGATCGCGTGGGAGTGAGTAGGATTGTTTGGGATCGCGTGGAGTCGAGTTGGGTCGTTAAAAAGCGGGGTAGTTTCTAATGATTGATATATGCAATATGCATTATTAGATATTTATCTGAAATGATTGATTGTTTTATTTAGTTAAAACGTTATTGTTCATAAAATGAATATATTTATTGTATTTGTTGTTGTTGTTCATTTAGATTATGTAATTAATTGCTTATGTTAATAATATGATGTTATATATGCGAAAAAAAAAACAAAAAACATTTCAATTAAAATATTTATCTACATAGTAAGATTTTATAAAATAGAATTCTCTTCATCATCGCTTAACAATGTTAATAACATATTTTCTTGTAAAAAGAAAATACCCTGTAATATAAAGTATACCATTTCAAGTTTATGACTAACATTTGTCAAGTGTAAGTTTATTTTTTATTTGTTTTAAAATGTTAGAAACATTTAAACGAAAGAAAAAAGGACTTTTCTATAAAGTTGCTTTTAAATCTTGATATATTTGCTCAATTAGTCGTCAGGATGACACAAATAAATATATGTACTTACCTTGCATGTAAATACACATTCATATAACTACGCAGTATATATTTACCGAAAATGTGTATACAATTTTATTACTCAAATATTTATTTTACAAGCATTTTTGCAATCTTTATAGGAAATACTACATCCAAGGTCCACCAACCATAACATTATAAGTGCGGTGCAAACGTTTTAGTATTTTTCCCTGTCAAAATGTTCACTTTATTAATTCGGTGCGAGCTGGAAGATATTTCAAACGAACATTGTTAAATCAATGAACGATTTTTTTTTGTGCGCGGCATTTCCAGTGTGGTTTATTTAATTTAGTATTCATGTCAAGTATTATAGGGCCAAAAAGGGAGGCCAGGAAATTGGTTGCTATCGCAGTTTGATTGTTAGTAAACGATTCTTCTCGCAAACTTGCTTTTCTCTCTGTATTTTTTTCTGTCAATAACACACACACACAAACACACGTACCAGCTATTCAACCCCGTGTTACACAAATAGTTACATTTACCATTGTTATTTGATGTTTGTTGGGGAAAAGGATTCAAAAGAAAGTAAACCGTATTGAATCAAGAAACTTCGTTTTAATGGTTTAGCTACTTCATTTTATTAAATGACCCTCCACATTTATGTATGTATGCACCTATGGGTATAACAATTATTTATTTTGTTATTACTACTAGTTATAATAATAATGGAAAATAAATATTATTTGGTAATTTATATGAATATTTATATAAATTAAAACATAGCGTGTTTTTATTGAAAACTATATTTATTGATTAAAATCTAGAACTTGGAATAGAATATTTATTATGTGTTTTGGACAATTCTATACCTATACAAATTGATTTGGTTTTTAATAAAAAGACATCTAAAAAAAGAATCACAATCAATTTACAGTTTCACTACACAGAGCTTGAGGCCGGAATCTTCGTTAATATTAAATAACAACATAAATATCTGGCAACGATAGGTATAGCCAATCTCATATTCTCTGCGAATCAGATGATTTATTTTCATTAAATCATCTTTCTGCAGAGCATCACATCACCACCTCTTGTGATGTTTAAACCATGCACACGAAAATGTTGCACAACTGCTGAACAAATAAAAAACGAACGACTTTTATTCCAGTTGATGAACGGAAAAATTTAAATTTCACCTAATCTATTCCGAAACGTACTGATAAAAGGTAGATTACGAACGAGCGGGTGAACAAAACGTAAAAAAAATAAAAAAAAATCCTCCACAGCACTACTACAAAGAGCAGTAAATTCTTTCATTGCTTTCTGTGCTGTGCGTATTGACTGCACAAATTTGTTAAGTTAATTTGTTAAAGATACTTACATTTTAACCTATCAACCCTTTCTCTTTTTCTATTTTACTTTAAGCTTCGATTTAATTACTTTCTGTTCATTTGAACCTAAAGGAACTTGAATTATTCGTAATTGTGTTTGAGTACGTAATAAACGGATTTTTTTTTATCGAGTCTAATAAAAGATGTATGTATGTATGTATGTATGTATGTATGTATGTACAATAAGCGTGTATAGTGTGTAAGAAGATTTTAATAAATGATCTATAGGTATCTACATAAATAATAATGCGAGTAGAGATTGAAAGGAAATCGTTGAAGTGTATAATGAAGTAAATATGTATGCAAAATGTTTAATATGTAAAATAAAGTTGTATATAGGTTGTCAATGTGATATTGCAAAGTTTTAATGAAATTCACGCATATTAGCCAACATTTTATCATTTGATATTATGAAGTTTGGTATCCTGGCATGCATGAATAAATTGCGCGATATTTCGTACGACTAAATTAAGTTTGTTTACGCTGCCATTTTGCTATATGACACTATTATTACCTACATACATACATACATACATACGACATTTGGTTAGACTAAGAGAAATAAAAATTAGACCATTTTCGAAAAAAATGATTTACGACGGACAATTTTATTACGCGAGAAAACCACCGCGTTGCACGCAATGTTATAAAAACCATTAAAAACAGGACAATGCTTTTAGAGATTGTATCGCTGAGAAATAATGCTTCAAAAACATCAGACAATATCGCAAATATTTTCCATAAGAAAGAGAGACATGCCATATTATATATGTATACCATATATAATTTTTTCGCAACTAAACTAAAGAATTTTCAATATTTATTACCCTGCATCATCCTACTTGACCTTATTCCACAAGATCACATTTCGTATTTTAAATATCAATTTACGAGTATAGATCGTCCTATAGGTATTCATTTTCGTAGAATTAATTTTAAAAATTTAATTGCACATCAAAATTATATATAATATACATATACCTATATACATACATACGATATGTATAGGTATACTCAATTGTGAATAAATTGAATATTTTTTATTTGATATTGGTTTCAATGTAATTTATAGCATTTTAAAATGATTTTTACGATTTATCTGGGAACATATCTCGTTACCGATAAATTTTTCAAATCTGCATGTTCAATTTAGGGTAATAAACAAAGTTTAATTGATTTACCGATCATACATAGACTCTTTTAATTTCCCGTGAGGTAGCTATTGAAATTTCACGATTTTCAAATTCTATACTAGCAACTAAATTGACATTTTCAGAAATTTAAGCCTTAAACTTAATTAATATGTTAAGGTTTTTTATTTTCAATTTTTTACCTTTACCTAATTTATTTTTATATCAATTATGGCCGGACATTTTTTAATTATAACGAGAAATAAAAATATAATTAACAAAAACAGTTCTTGGTGTCTATGATTAGTTAAATGATCGAATATTTAATTGTAAACAAATTGTTGCCTAACCGGACCAGACCGGACCAGTATAATATACCTTTCACGAAACATGTCCAAATTGAAAATACTGCAGTGTGTTTCAATTCATTCGGGTGCGTGTTGTGTAGAGGTGCTCTATCATTTTTTACTTTAAACCTATTTCTATTAAAATGCGATGGTTTTAAAAGTATCTTTAGAAATTTAAATAAAGTTAGAAAAACGAGAAACTATGTAGCTCTAACTATAAAACTAACAAAGTCAATAATAATAATAATAATAGTGCATGAAATTGTCCAGAAAATTAAACGAGTAAGTAAAGTGCAGCAAAGAACGCTACACCATTTCTGATACTTTAAATTATAATATTACCTAAGGATTTTTTAACATTGTTAAACAACGTTACTAACTATAAACATTTATAGAATATTATTTAGAATATTTGCATGGTTTTTGTTGCAGGATCGATCAACCGGGCAACTCATAAAGCAGTCCCTCAAATTCGAGGTGGAAGAGACTTAAGGTAATTTTTATTATTATGCCATGTATGTACCTATGTATATTTCTCAGTCGTCATCTTATAAATAACATTTTTGAAATAAGTAACTTGATATATTCAGTAAAGGGTTCAAAAAAATTCAATAAATTTAATGCACCCATTGCGACCCTTGTGTTCTTTTGCAAAACGCGCAGTTGTGCAAAATGTTTTTTCCTCACAATTAAAAGTGCGTTTCTATTAATTATTTATATGTTTAATAATTACGTTGATAATTTTGAACAAGTGCCGCAATTTTAGTACCAAGTGTTTATTATGTGTATACCTATTTTAAAATTAAAATAAATATTTATTCTGTCCGTTTGACACTGTGGAAAAAAATGTCTGTCACTGATGTAGTGATTAAATAATATAATTTAACCGCGGGTTTAAATAATGTGTAATGTTTGTGAAATGGAAATTGTGTTTTAAATCATATAGAAATTCAGGTTTAATAAATCATAGTTCTTCGTAAATGTTGCGGCCAAATCAGACACTGAACCGCCAAGCAGAGGTGGGGTGGTTGTTTGCTGAGCTTAAAATCTGTATACATTTTGTATACTTTTAGTTCTTTTATTAACAGTCGTTTTATTGCAATTTTTAGATGTTTTTTTAAAGTTTAAACCAGTAATTGTATAATAATGTTAATAATACTAGAACGTGGTAGGCCGTGATCAGCCAGCTATATTTCACAGTGTACGTGCACGTGCACCTACTACGGTTGACAGCAGAAATTTTGTTAATACTAATCTGATTAAAAAAAGGGTTTAAAACGCGGTTCTTATATGTTTTTTTGGTGCTAATATAGTGATAATTGATATTCAGTAAAGTTTATAGTGCAATCTGATAGAATAAATTAGATTTTTGCGAAAATATTTCATTTCTAACCTAATACGTTGAATGTAAATGGCGTGACGCGGGCATGGCTATCTCAGATCATATACTCCGTTTATTAATTTAGTGTTTTTATTTATTTTCGTTAACTTTGAGTTCAGAATTTAATAAATAAATATTAAAAAAGATCGCGTGGGGGGTTTTAAGCATTGTTTAATTACTAGACATGATTACTAATGTATTTGCCAATGTTTTAGGGTCGACCAATCCACAACAACCAAAGGGCTTTTTAGAATAGAAAAAGTAAGTGATTTTTTTATTACCCCGCATGTGCTATCTTTATATTTCCCAGTTTATTTCTTTCTTTCTTTATTTATTATTGTTTATGTGTATAAATATATATATGTATGTACCATCCGATTCGTAAACAAGTTATTTATTAATTTGAATATTTCCGCGAGTGTTTATCAATTAGTGAAATGACTACGTAAAATATCAGCCATTCCCTATAAAGTATTATTGAAAGTTTCTTAAAAATAAATTAACATTTCCGTTTAAAACTCTGTGATAGTGAAAGTGAGTGTTTAAATAATTGTCGTAAATTCATGAATAAAACTTGTGCTTCTGAGTGATTAAAAATAAATGATATCGTGAAATAAAATCCAGTGCAATCAATCGCTAACAGGAACAACTAGAACTTCAGCTGTGGTTAGGAGAGGAACAAGTATTGGATTTGGATTTGGTGAGTACCATTTGTACTTCTAATATACTTCGTGCGTTCTCAGGCAGTGATTTTCTACTATAGGATGCAAAATGTAAAGAGAATCCACTGTCTTCGGGTGTATGTACCTATTGTAATAATGTTTCTTCTTCTATCTTCTTTTAACTATTTCTGAATACAGCGCGTATTCAAAATGGTTAAACTACTGGGAAATATAAATTAATTCACTCATATTGGTCAATAACTTTTTTTAATTAAATGGTATTAATTAAAATTAACTAAAATAATATAAAATAGCACATGCCCCAAAAACTTGTTCAAAACCATCCCCTGATAATTGATTGCAGAACCTGATTAAGTGGTGGTTGAAGCAATTCAACCTTACCATGGTTCATTTAACTTCTTTAAATTAAACAAATGTCTGCATATGTATGAAACACGCGCTTTAGTTTCAAATATATGCGGTAGCACTTGCCCCCTTACATTACGGTTAGAACAAGTATTTTCTTCAGCTTCTTTTCGTTTCGTTTCGTACCGTTTGTAAAAATACACAGTCCTCCTTGTCATCGTTGGAGCAACCACCGTTGGACTTCTAGATAACAACGTCAACATGAAGACCTTTTTGTATCGATATCGCGTACTGTCCACACATACACTGGCAGTTCTGCTCCGGGAGCAGATCGTTGTTATATTTCAAAATGGTCGCGTGATATAGATTCTCGGGTGTTTGTATGCATTCATTCTGGTTGGGTTTTTAATTCGGGTCTCGGGTGTTTTGGGGTGGGCGGGTCGCGACAATTCAAGTCATATACCTAACGCTGATATCATTAGGTGTGACTTTATCAATATGTTAGCCGATTGTAGTACTTATGACTGCGGCACATCTCGTCGTCCAGCATCGATACGAATGTTGGATGTACTAAGTATATGCTCTCGTCTTGGGGGTCTGTTGTTTGCTGGCATGCCTCCTATCGTAGCTTCCTTCTGTGTCCTGCTTCATGTCAGTCAACGCGGTCGTATTGCGTATAACTGGCGGTTGCGGATGTGCCTTTAGGTTGGATATACCGATAGGATGGTCATTGTCAGTGACACGGATGGCCTGGGGTGCGGTGTAGAAAGGTGCATTACCTCGTCCATGTGCTGGGTGAATAAGTATGCTGTCGGTTAAATGAGATAGGTGGCACTTGTTAATATTGGCGCGTTGCAAACAACCGACTGACGAATTGTCCAAGAAAGCCTATCCGTACATTGTACGATGTACGGTGGGTGCCTGGTGTCTCTGGAACGGTTACGAGTCTCTCTACTGTACGACCAGGGTGCAGTAGTGCTAGCACAAGTGCCGAACTGGGTTCACTGGGAACCGGATTGATTTGTTGGTTGGTTTGACCATTCCGTTTGGTCATAATAATAAACTCTCGAAACACTGGGCCTGCCGCAGGAGCGAGGTGGGCCCCCAATAACTAACTGTACTTTCACACTTTCAGATTGAACGTTTTTCGGACGTCCCAGTCCTGGTTAACTGGGTGTCCACCTTTTAAAGTATTCGCAGTGTGTGAGCAGACTTGCACACTGCACCCTATCTATGGCAGTTCGCCTTCTAATCCAAATTTCTTACAGATATGTACTTATAGGTGTAACATTGTGTCGTACCCAATGTTACAAATACATCACGCATGCACAGCACAGCATACAATTGTGTGTGCCCCGTGCTCAGAAGCACAAATTAGAATAAGTGTCTCAAATAATAGGTAGGGGTGGGAATATCTTCAGATAGGTAGGAGGTGGGCATATTTTCAGATAGGTAGGGGGTGAGAATATTTAAATTAGGTAGGGCCCCCGCCGGGGTGCGTTTAAAAATGATCTCTTCTAGTTTATTCCACTAGGATTTTAATATTAAAAATATAAGTTTGTATCTCAATATAGAATCTTTCATAAATTATAGGTGCATATATGATTTAATCCAAGTCTAGATATGGAGTTGATTTTTGAACGGAACCCTCTTGGAGTTTACCGTGACGTGGTGGCGGGGCTTAAGCTTCTCTCACTAATCTTGCAATGGTGGTTTATAAAAATGTATAATATAAAAGTCTTTTTTTGTCATGATTAGTGCGAGATGCAACAAAGAAACTCTAATCGCGGTAATTATTTTAATATTCATAACAAATAGATTATATATATTTAGTTGTGTTAAATGTTGAAATATGTGAGTCTTTTATATTTTCTTGTAAAACAGTTAACAGGCATAGTCAAAATGTGTATTTTCGTGACAATCTAAGAGCGACAATACTTACTTATTACTTCGTATAAGAAAGTAAATATGAAAGAGAGACAATTTCTTATATTGTTAAGAATCAATGTAGCATCAGTAAGTTGTCAATTGTCTATGGAATAAAAAACAATAAATGAACATCACCAACGTCTTTCCATGTCAATGCATCTGATACGTGCATCTTATAAGAGGCGATTTATTATTTTGAACTTTAGCGGCGTGGAAAAAGATAATAAAAAAGCTCTCGCGCGCGCGCGCGCGAAATAAAAACGGCAACTTTCATTCTCTCTCTGCTTGCTATATACTTTCAAATAGATCACATACAGACATAGCTCCGGCCCGGATAAGAGTTTAATGCCCGAGAACATACAGAGATTAGTCCGCGTTCTAAATTTATGTTTCCTTTGCTTTACGGTCAATTTTTTATAAGTTTCACTCCTAATCTACGCCAGGGTATTACTTACAATGCACAAAAACCTAAACTATGAAACATTTCATATACCTAACGATTCTTTTAAAAGTATACTTGCAAATATCCGAGAAGCGCTATCAAAATATTTATTTAAATCTGAAAGTATATATTGTGTAGTATGCATTTTAATGCAAAGATAAAACGATTCTTTATTATGTAGGTATAATCTGAATTTTAAATCAGATTATCCAGATAATCCGGACATTGATCTGAAAAGATTCTTCTGTGTTGTTATGCAATGTTTCATAATACACACAAAGCCTGCAATTTGTTTGTTCTTTGTGCAGCAAACAAAAACAAGTAAAATCTCTCAAAGCTGAATTATTTTCTCGTATTTTAGTATCAAATTAAAATTAAAATTCAAAATGAAATAGTTCTCTCAAATATAATGCGATTATTCATTTGTTTTTACATAAACGGTGCTTTTTTCCGTATTTGCAGCACCTTAATTGCTCCACTTCACAATATAGCAAATGTATTTGATTGCTTTGAGTACTTACATACATGTAGGTATTGGGCAGGAAGAAAAAAAAAAAACACATATAGACTTTAATGATCGACTTGTGATTTCGTGGCACTGATGGCGTTTCAGATATCAGGAAACAATCGTCTTTGGCGTTCGATATTTCATTAATTACTATCGCGCGGCCGAAAGTGAGCCGGTTTCTGTTTGATTCGATCAGATTTCTATCTACTCTCGTGGCCAGGGTGATGCTGAAGGGGGGTGGGCAGGATAGGGGTTTCTATACCGACGGATGCGTTTCTTTTTTAATTAGTTTGAAAAAGTTCTTATCATATCGCAATCACGTTACTCTTAATATACTCGTAGTACTTACTTTCTTAACATTCACTGATACAGTTATTAGGATGGTTTGGATCTAAATTGAGAATAAATTACGCTCTTGGTTAAAATCAATGGAGGCAATTTGAATTGGATATTGTTATACATACACAGTTTAATTAATATAGTTTTAAGAAAATACTAGAACAATTGTAGTATAATTAGTTTATTGATTGAATTTAATTATTATTTAAACACAAAAGAGGTATTATGTACACTGTAAGCTAGCTCGCGTATAGGTTTAACAATATTTGTTTTGACATATTTGTGGTTGAAATAAATTGGATAGTAATACGGAATGAATTTATTACATATATGCACATAATATGTGGACACCTCTCTAGGTAACATGATTGAATTATCTAATCAATTTAAACAATATAACGCATACCTACATAAATGAGAGTATCTCTATATATCGTACATATTATGTATGTATGTATGTATGTATGTACCTATACGCAGATAGTCAATATGTCGTTCTGCGGCATATTCCGAGCATGGGCTTGTTGCCATCATCGCTCGGCGTTAAAGAATAGAAAACTTTCAGATTACCTTTCTGAAAATACTCCTGCAATTACATATTCAAACTCTGACCCGATCATACATCAACATTTTATTAATTTATCTTAACAAAATTTCCATTTTACTTTTTTTTTTACAATTTTCTATCCGTCTCTTTGTGAATATGAAATTTAAGGAAGGTGGCAAATGGCATAAAATTTTCGCCAGACTTCAAAAACGTGCTTTGCATTTTAGATGTGCGAATCAAGCACTAACGAAATTTAATTTTGGAACATTTTGAAACATGCTTTTAAAATCAACTTTTTTGATACGTACATGTAGTACATACTTATATTTGTATATATGTATATCTGATTACACCCTCTCTACTCGTGCCCTCCAGCTTAGTGCGTGATTCTTTTGTTGTTAAATATCAAGTGGGAAACAAGAAAAAAAAAAAAAACCTTGTACACAGAAAATCAGAATATCGTTAATGAATGAAAATAATGACGCTACTCAAATTGGAGTAACACGAACACCCTAATTTCAAAACAAACAAACAAACACATATTATTATGGTTAGATTTAAATCTGTAACAATTTTGTGATGCGTCGTTGTTGATTTAGTTTTATTAAAGAAAATATATATATATATGTTAAATTGAACGAAAAATACATATACGTACATATATGAGAAATTCAACCGGAATTATAAGTACAGGCACACATCACTAAAGCATTCTTTTTGTATAGACGATTTTTCATAAGCTTCAAAATCATTCGTTGACATATTGGCCCTTAAAATGTTTGACAAATATAAATATATATGTATATCTCTATTTTTGGCTTATTTATTTGAAATTTATACTCTTGCATACACACATACACACGCGCACGTAAATAAATATACAAACAATAAAGCAGCATATATAACACACATACAACTGTTCTTATATTTATATGAAAAAAATCTGAAATGGCCAGCATATGAATTCCTTATACGTTCTATAATAATTTACATACGATACATTTTAAAATATGTTTACATTTATTTAATATTTAATAAAAATCTTGGATTTCGAATTGTTTCATGATTAAACATTATATGACCACCACCAGTAAAATAATATTGCACACACACGCAGTACCTAAATAGAAGTGTCCATTTTGGTTCGGGGCCAAGTGTGTTCAATGTGTTTGTATATCTTGTGGGTGCAATAGAGTCGTTTGGCAACGCGCTGCTTAAACGACGCTAGTTATTACATTCGGTCTTGGCAACTCCACCATACCTACTACACACTCCATGGCCACTCCTATTAAATCAGATTGCTATGTCATATGTTTAGGAAAAGAAAACTTAGATTGGTTGGTTGGAAAATTAAAACCTATACCTACAGATTAAAATCTCATTTGGTATACCTTTACTTGGTATAATAGTTTTTAGGTCAGTTAATTCTTGTAATAACAGCTAGAGGGTCACTCGATATCGGTAATGTTATTATATTAACCTCCTTCTATACGTGTGTTTATTAAGTTATTTACATCTAACGAGAATACAATTATAATTAAATATTAATTATTTGTTAATTGCAATATTAGTTTTTTAGTAAGAGTTCAGAAGTCAAAATGATGAGTATGTATGTATGTATGTATATACTAGATAAATAAGTATTCGTTATCTCATTACCTATAGGTATACGTGTACGTCTATAAAAAGAAGTTTAAAAATTGTAAAAATATAAATTGAATATATATTTCGTTTATAATTTATGTGTGCACATGTGTTGACTTTGCAAGCAGGCAATATATTATATTTGCTTGGTTGCCTGCCTGCCTGCCTGCTATCCTGTCTATCTGTCTGTATGTCTGTATGTAAATATTAATTTTTCTACATTTGATTCTTTTTGCCTGTGCGCGATTTTCCATATTATTGGTTGGAAAAGGGGATCACGTTTCAGCCACCTAAAGATTTATGAATTGCTGAATTTATGCCCGGTTTTTAAAACGGTGCACAGTGTAGCACCTGCTTTAGAAGTTTCATTTCTTATTTTATTTATATTTTACCTACACTTGGAGTAACTTTATTCAAGTGTGACGTTGCACTTTATAACCAACCAACCACAGCACGGTCCACAGATTTATACTGTCATGATAAACTTAGGTTTTTAACAATCGCACACTATCCCACAAACTTTCCTAACAAAACTTTGCAATCTATATTATGTAGTAGTACGTATGTATGTACATACATATACCTATACTTATTTGTTTCACAACTTGCAATTTTTTACAAAAATTGAGGCGTTTCCCGTAGGTATAAGATATTATTATAATTCACATGATTAACTTCTAGTTCTAAATTTAAATATAAACCAGTACGATGTCACTCACCCTTGTTGTAAGTCCATTGAAAAGACTTCTTCTCATCCGTCCGTCCGTCCGTCCGCAAACCCTTTGTCCGTTGTTCACAGATCCGATAAGCTGTATCGATGTAATACGACACGTCTTCTTGTTGTCCAGTTTACACTACACCGTCCACTGACCCTTAAAGGACCTAACCACTATTCACTCACTTATCTCTTAAACATACATACACACTGGACCTTATTCGAAAGAAAAAAAAAAACACATCACGCTTTGGACATTCGTTTTATTATTTACAAATAAATATATTTATATGAACTTCTAACATAGTTGTTTAAAATTTGAAATTCGACAACAAATATAGAAATAATAAAAATCTTATTTAAAATCACAGTCACACATTCGATAACTTAATAGTAAATGATTGTTGTACAAAGGAGTTTCAAACTCTTGAGCCGGAAAATAATCTCTACAATGAATATAATTAGCTGACGCACAATGATACATATACAAGTAGGTATTATATATAAAATCTATAATGGTGAAGGGAAGCAAGTTTATATTCAAATTAAATGTATGGTTCTTCTACTTGAGGGGTGAAGGAGGAGGTTTATGGACACTGAGACAACTAGAGCTCAGCTATCGCCGTACAGATATACATACGAATGACACTTATTTCTCGTGCACACTTTGTTTCAATGATACCCTGACTGACACCACAAGTCTCGATCGAAGGCGCGCACTTGAGTTTTTATAATAACAACAACAATAATAATAATAACGCACAGAATGACGGCCAAAACGACAAATGACTTATTGTCGCTGCCGATAACATGGAATCCGCCTGAAGGTCTAGGGTACGGCCAGTTATTGGAACAGTAAAGTTGCTCACACCGGCTAAATTCTCGGTTGCACCTCGCACTTCGTAAACGGCGTTGTGGTTCAGTCTACTCAATGTATACTTGTGATCTTTGAAAGAAAACAATCACTTTCGTGCACAATGTGTGCAACAAATCATTAACATCCTTACCTTCTGATTTGGGGAAGCGAGTTTCAAACCAAGCGTTCGCTGCTTCTTGAAGCCGGTATTGCAACCGGAAGCCGGTAGGTTGCATATCGACTGGATGGGTGTTATTCCAGGCCGGCTCAGCGATTTCTATCCGCAATGTGTCGGAGGTGGCGCCTCTTAATTTAACACCTACAGGCACTGAAGGTCGGATACCTTCTTGTAAAGTAATAATCTGTTTTAGAATGCCTAGCTCGTTAGCGACTAAGCACAGATAGTCACCGAACATGGATTGATTTTGTATGTAGACCTTTAGAATAAACTTAGTCTAAGATAAATACTAGTTAGTGTGAAGGCGTAAGCTACCTGTAGTATTGATAAATTTGGTCTTTCTATTATTCTCGCAGTGATGGTCTGTTTCGACTTTAATAGCCAAGTAAAGTTTGCGGTAGGATTAGCGATTGCTTCGCAGGTTAAGTTTACTTCGCCGCCAATGTGTCCGTAGATGTGTTTCACATTAAATTTGGTTAGTTTAGCAGGAATAGGTTTATCTAAGTAATGACATTTTTTAAATTACGTACATAAGCTAATCAGCGCAACTTACGTTTAACTATTAATTTGATATTTTTATCCTTCATCATACTGTTGTATTTTGATACTTGATATGCAGTGCACGTAAACGTGCCATTATCTTCTAAAGTAACGTTCTTAAGTTGTAAATTGCCATTTAGTATTGAATATTTTTCCGCTAAAAATCAAAATAAAATATTGGTAACACTGCACAAAAGTACTAAGATACAATTTTAAGGGTAAATTACTAAATAATTGTAGAAAATTGGCCAGTGTAGTTAGATTTTAATACATATATGTACGAGTATGTATGTAGGTAGGTGTATATAACGTAATAATTAAAATATAAGTAACATTTCCCAACTCTGTTTATTATGGAAATGCAAACTGTATTAAACTTCATGCATATTTTATAGGACCCGGCCGATTTGTATACACTGTTAATAAGAGTTACTAGGAACCTAGTTAGCAAATATAAAATATTAAACAAGCGCTCTTATATTACGGCGTATTAAGTAAGTAGGTATTATAATGTTGTAAAACATTCGAAAAGTGTGATGTGTACAAATCACTTTTGTTCCCCAAATGTTAGTACTGCCTATATTATTTATGCTCGTGGTGGTACACTGCTAAAAGTAATTGAAACATGCAATGACTCACGTGGCAAAGTGTTCCCTTCGAATTTCCACATTATTTTGGGCTTGGGGTCTCCGCTGACGTCACATTTTATGGAAGCCGTACGATTTTCCTGTGCCGTCTGGACGGATGGCGTGTCCATGAAACTTATGGGTGCTGCAACGTAATGGGGGGGATGTGAGATAACATCCTGCAGGTCGCCGGGAAATTGTAAATGGATAAAACGTAAATGTCTCAGAAACACTGGACCATTCAAAACATTAAACAATATTTATTCTCTAACATAAAATGGTCACTTCCACGGAGATTTACGGGGTTTGCTGAAGAGATAAATGGCGTCCACACAAATAGATTGCGGAAATATTGATAAACCTGGCAGTGGAGTGGAAAAATGTATTTAATTTTTTCACGAGACGAAAATGGAAGGACATCTTGATTGTAATAGAATTCAGTTAATTAAATTCAAATCCGTTTTCCTTTGTCGTGCAATTCGTCGTTTTTTTTCCCCCAATAATTAAACCTAATTTAAAAGCGTAAGGGAAACATTTTGTAATTCAAGCACGAATGAAATTGATAATGGGAACAAAGAAAAACAAATAGCAAACACGCTAATGGGAGGATGGCCGGCCATAATACACAAATACAGATTTGTGTTAAATGATGGTTGCAAATTGCGAAAGAAAATGTAAATGTACAAACATATTACTAACCGATAGCGATTAGTTTGAAAGCGACGCTTTCTTGCTGAGTGTTGCAGGTGTATGTGCCTCTGTCGTCGCCGGTAATGCGTTCGAAAACTAGTTGTCTCGCGTGGCCGAAGCGCCTGCTGAAGGGATGTCCCTTCTCCCCAATTACTTTGTCCTTTTTCCAGGACACGGTTTGGTTAGCCGTGCCCAAACATGTCACTATGAACGAATCGTTTACGTACTGGACCGTGTCGGTAATTTGCGGGAAGAGATTCACTTCTGATAAACTTACACCTGGAACATTATTGAATAGAATCGGTACAGCTTATGAGGCAAATCCTCAACAAGAAGCGAACTGCTCTGCGGCATAACGTGCTTCTAATAAGCTCTCGGCGCAGAACAATGCCTGGGCACATCTTCGTGCCGAGCCATTGTTTACTCTGATGGTTTATAGGATAAGAACCTATAGCATCAGTGCGGCGTCGGCAGCAGCAGCAGCGGCAACGTCTTCAATGAATCGCTCTGTTAGTTTGTTAGTAAAACAAAACAAAATAATACCGCGTTCGCTTTCAAATTTTGTGTAGCGTGTGATTTTCCCAAATAACTTTTTCCTCATTTTCTTTCAGCTTTGACACTGGCATATTATCGTATACCGCGTGTTTGTTGTTACATTAAAACTACATTCATTCAACAACCACTATGAAGGAATACATTCCAAATTTTAAAATCAATCTATTCTACTATTACACTTTGAAATAAATCTATGTTTTCAACATATACTTTTGATGACGTCACGTATTATATACTTATATATATATATATATATATATATATATATATATATATATATATATAATATATATATATATCTATTTATATGGAATTTCCTCTGGGTAATCTTGTATATTAATATTTCTTCATTCGTACACATTCTCCAGTGAATACAAGTGTAATTTTCGCTGACACCATTATTTATATATACGAGTATATATATATATACACACACTCATACTATAATTAAGTGTCTCACAAAAAAATGGCTCGTTACGCGTTACCTAGTAGTACCTAAATGTTTCTTTTTTCTTTTTTTTTTTTTTTTTTCGGTATCCAGTTGTGGGTTTTATTATGAAATATTGGTCCCTGGGCAGTCAAAGTTGTCGCGCATGAACCTCATAAACTGACGACATATTTTGATCAGGAGTACCTATGTAGGTACTCAAGTTAAAGGTCTTTGAAACTTTTAATATTCGAGATCATTCTTAAGTGTTTTTAAACAAATAATATTTGCTTTTTTTAGGTAAATAATCTTCTCTACTTACATGCATTAATGTATGTAAAATTTTCCCAAGCATTAAAAAGAAAAACAATAAACCCGGGACACGAGTGAATAAAGTGAGTGTAGGTTTTAAATATTTGAGAGACTTCTTCCATGATCATTAAGTTAATAATCCATTAGGAGGGAGACATCGGTAACAAGGATTTCTACTTAGATTCGTAAGCGATAGCAGGTCTGTTTGCACAGTGCGAGCTCGCATTTCATTTAATAAAACAAACGTCATAAAGTTACAAACAGACATTTTCCCGTTAAAAATACCTACTAGTGACATTTGCTTCGTTTTTTCTTCAACTGTATCCGTTTGTCACTAAAGATAAACATAGACGCTAACTTGCGCTACTGGCTTCGGTAATAGCATTTAAATTTGTTTGCGTGCTAGAGTATGTATTTTCTTTCTTATTATGTATTATCACCGAGGTTTTCTAACTTATTGGAAAAGTGCACGCTATGTTAGGTGTATAGAAGATTTATGTTTTGTTCAATTTTCCACTTGCTTTCAAACTAACATATGGGTGGTCCATTACTTCCAGACATACATAGACGTTTATTCAATTTTTACTCGCGTATTTAAAAACAAACATTAAAACCTTAAAATCCAACCTTGCGCATCCACCAAAAAGCCTTTATAACTTGTTTAGGTGCATAAAGATGACTAAAATCTCTGTGTAAAACTAAACACGGTAAACTAATTAAATTGAGTTTGCCGAAAATACGTAAAGCCTCCTAAAGGGTGACTAGTCGTATTTTTGTTTAAATTAGTAGTTAATTTAATCCAGAAAACCCAGCGGCACTATAGAACACCACGTTACATAGCCCCCTTTCTTATGTTGATTAAATTTTAACCGGACTAAATTAAGCGATAAGCCTTTAATATATATATATATATATATATATATATATATATATATATATATATATATATATATATATATATATATATATTGCTACAGGCGACGCGATGTCACAGCACACACTTCAATCAAATATTGACTCGCATTTAAATTTATTCTTTTGATCGAAACGAGCGTGTAGTGTTTCTCCTTTGAACCCTTAATAAAAAAAAAGAAAGAAGTGATTGTATCGGAACAAAAAATAAATAAAAAAATAAAAAATTGGACGCACTTATAATAAAGGAAATTAAATCTTATGCACAAGTAGTAATGTGCATTAACTATAATAATAATAATACGCAAATTAGATCGAATAGTGTGGAATCAAGTGTGTTGAAATTAGACACGGATTATTAGTGTTGTATACGATTAATTATAAACTGATTGAGTGATAAGGGGAACTCACCTATCATCGAGCAGAGTATGGTGAGGTACAATGGCCCCTGGTGGAGCTTGTTAACGTCCATCCAGATCATTTCTGCAATTATGTTAACAACTTTAATACCTATAGGTAATGAAATTCGTAGGTATACGCAAAGAGACAGTGTAACTGCAATTTGAAATAAATCATTTTAATTATCACAAATACGAATAAAATATGATGTAAACAATGAAATGTTATGAAGTCAACATATTGCTATAAATTCGTAATATTACCATTTATTTCATGTAAATATGACTTCTAGTATGAGCAGTATATAAACAACAACTACATATACAACATACATACATACGTTATATCGGATATCAAACATTAAACACAAAAGAACATTTGCAGTTTTACAAACAGTATCAAATCGGTTCAACTGCAAAACAAAATAATATATTGGTACAGTTTGTAAAAAAAAAAAAAGATTGTGCTGGCAGCGGCACAATTACTTATCAAAAATATATGAAAAAATATATAAATGTCTTCCGAAAGAAAAGAGAAAGTAAATATGAAATGTGGTTATTGCAAAATGTTTAATATAATATATTAAAAAGCGTCAACTGTGTTATATTAAAAATAAGTTACTATACTAAATAATTTCTATCGTATTTTGTTTTAAAAGACAAAATAATATTACCGCGGATTTAAATTTCGCACGATCCATCACGGGTTTATTTCTATAAAGCAGTAAAACCAAGAAGTATTTGTAGGTATATATATATATATATATATATATATATATATATATATATATATATATATATATATATATATATATATATATATATACCTAGGTATGGGTGCACAACAGATGCGACAGGTTTTGTTGTGCGTGTGAGTTAGGGTAGGCCGCATACAGTTAAAACTACGCAAAGGTAGCATTCCCTAATTAATTTAATTCATGAAACCGATCCTTTTAACAAATTTCGCGACCGCCAGTTTTGCTCTGATTGTTCCTAATAAAATATGATTAATTGTCCCGTGTGACATCAACAGAAAATTACATTGATTATTAAAAACGTTTCAATGTTGTTAATTCTTCACGAGAACGCATAATTCATACACACGAGCACAAATGTATCATTCAAAACAAATAATAATCATTAGTATTATATTCTCGAATACACAATACACTTTCGATTTGTTACGTTTACAATACGAATATTGTTGCTTTTCATGTCTATTCTAGTTAAATTACAAATATACCAATAAAAAAAAATTGCTTACCATAGATCGTCATCTAGTTTAGTTTTTGTATAAGCATAACAATTTATTACTTATGATTTAAATAAATGATAATATCGATAACTAATATTACCTTACTCCTACTGAACCACATAATGATAAACGAAATTAAATATACTATCTACATATTGGAACACACATGTGACATGTACGCATTGTTTATTGCAAACCTAATAGGTATATAAAATTACTTATTAAATAAATAGTCATTTATTATTTAAAAGTATAGGAATATAAACAGAATCAAAGTTGCATTAGTGCAAAATGTCACCATCGTGCGTCACATTATTCATTAAAAAATAAATTAAATCCAACCAATGCAACAGTACATGAATTATAAATGCATATATAAATAAATTAATATATATATATATATATATATATATATATATATATATATATATATATATATATATATATATATATAAATGTACAAATGAATAATGAAACGTATACATCTAATCTTTGTAAAGTTGTATACAGTTAAAATTATATATATTTTTTATTGTGGGCAATAAATTTTTATTTTTTTTAATGTTCAGATCACACGCAATATTTTATTAATGTAATACTTGGATGTGGAAGAAAATTTCTTCTTCTAGTGGCATATTCTTCAAAACATACAAAAAACAAATAAACTGATGCGTGTAATATACCAAGGTGTAGCGTCTCCAAAACATTAAATGATTACCTTCATTTATTTTAGACTTTCCGTTATTATTTTGATGTCTTAGATCACACAAAGGTGACACATTTGTACATATGTATATCGTATAATGTTTTACCTAAATAGCATTTTGTTTTTAGTGTAATAAAATAAAACAATTGTTCATAGAACAGCCGCGCTGTATTGTAACGTTTTTTAAGGGTCGTATTTACCCGTTAGTGATGACGCTGTATCGTTTTCGATGCATATATACATCGGAAAAGAGATATGTGTCGCAAATGTAAACTTGAAGCCATTACCAGTTTTTTCCGCGCTCCCAGAAATTGAACACAGTTGCAGGGGACACATTCCTTCCTGCTAGTAATATACGGGGCAGGAATTGATGATGGCCCGATCGTGACAAGGCTATTACTTCTATCTTGTTTTATTTTGGGGTGGGAGCCGAATATGAACGCACATACATACATGTACTAACTAGTATATGTATGTGCAAATGTGGTTTGTTATTATATTACAAAACGTGAGTGAAAATAAGCTTAACATTTTCCAAAATGAAATTTCAACTTGAAAATCAATAGAATTGGGGCCTCTTTAATAAAAGCATTAATTAATCAATTAAAATGAACACTCAGTTATTGGAGAGCCGCTGTCAGTTATTTCCGGCTTCGCAAAAACCGCTTGTGTTGCTACCGGTATGTACACAAGCACACAAAGAATTACCACATCATTTGTTTTTATATTCGATTTTAATCAAATTTGTCAACTATAGTTTGTGGTTATACCTAAACCATTTAAATAATGTTAATGAATACATGTAGTATTGTATATTGATACATACATACATACATACATACGATTACATATGTATGTTTAGGTATGTTCTTTTCAATAATTTTTGTTTTGTTCATTTGATATAAAATTTCAAAGAAATAATAAATTGTTTGTTTGTGAAGATCTACTTATGTAAGGCATATACATTTTTGTGTCTTGAATTATTTAACATAAATACATATTTTATGCAAACTCTATAAACAGAAAATAGTGCGCGTATAGAGTTTAACATAAAAATGCAATTTGTGCTTAGATACTGTTTTATTTTTAGGGACGATGAAAATTCTTGAATTATTTATTGTGTGACAGTAAAGTGTCTTATACAACCTGTTTTTCATTTACATAATATATGCATGTGTGTATCTTTATACATACATATTTGCGAAACCAAGCACTAAATTCACAAATGAAATTGGCATTCATTCATTATACTAATTAATAGATTGATACTTTTCATTTATATCATGATTGGATTTAATTTAATTTTAATTAATAAAAATATCACAATTATTATGAATGTGACAATGATAACTAGTTTTATAGTTAATAATGATATCTACGTATGTTGGAGATTATTCAAAAAAAACTTTTTGGCATCCTTTCAAATATAAGACCCACTTGTTGAGAATCCTTTTGAATTACTGACCTTTGGTCTCAATTTGACGTTGATAAATTTAAGAAAAGTCACAAAAACACATGTTTCTCACTTTTATTTATTTATTTATTTTGATTTGTTATTAAATCGTTTACACGAATCACACATTTTGTCGACCACTATTTATAATTCTTTCAAGTACCCCTGGTAAATATTTCGAAATTTCCTTGGATATAAGTAAGTTAGATATGTTTCAAAATTAGTAGATATCTCGGTGAAGTTTGCCGGGCGACTGGAGCGCCGACGACGGCAACGCCGAATGCATTATAAAGTACGGCGTCGGCGTACAGACCGACGCTCCACACGTTATATATATATATATATATATATTATATATATATATTATAATTACAAAATAAACCTTTATAATATTTGTTTCTAGTATATAAGGTAAAACATATTTAATTAGAGATTAAATAAATCCCATACAAGAAATATACACGTTATTAAATTAGTTTAGCAATTTCGATTAATTGAATGATATATTTGGATAAGTACCTATATAAAACACTTTCTGGTCAATAAATATTAGGTATCATTATTAAATATAATACAAAGATATTTATAATTTCAACAAAGTTATTAGTATGTATGTACATACCTAATAGGAATGATATTTGAAATGTAATGCACGTCAAAGTAGAAGCAGTATTATTCACAGAAACAATTAAGATAATTAGAAATGTAGGTAGGTAGGTAGGTATAGTAAATTTTTCACAAAAGCACTAAATAACTAGCGAATTAAAAATAGGTACTAAATGGCCGCTCTAAAATGGAATATCTCGGCAGTAAAACAAATGAATCGTGGTGTAATGGAGCCAAATTTTGAATGCGTAATATGTATAATATTTTACACCAAACCGCATCAAGTTGGTTAAAAATATAACAACTTATGATCTATGTATATACGAGTATGCAAGACGGTTGCTATACGAAATGAAACGCTAAATTTTGAATTAAACTTGTTTGAAACTTTTTTATAATTATCATGTCTTTTTAAGCGACGAATAACTTTACGAATCCCATTAAATCTGTTTCATAGAGTTTTCGGCACGCGGCCTTATCTCGCACATTGCAATTTATCATCATCAATAACTTGAAATGTTGTCCAGTTTTGTACTAAATCTAAGTTACCCTTATGTAAATATATATATATATATATATATATATATATATATGTGTGTGTGTGTGTGTGTGTGTGTGTGTTAGCTTATAATCCTCATAGTAATATACTTTAGTAGTAGAATGTAAATATTACATGGGGCTACAGAGAATTATCTCCAGAAACAACAGAAAGTGTATGTCTAAAGTTTACAGGTTGTTTCAAGGTCCATTCTAACTTGGTTAATTTTCACATTCACACTTACAAGTAAATGGTGTATGTATGTAGTACATACATACTACTATGTATAGTTATTATATTCAGGTTCCATTTAGTTCGGAAATTGAACTTCATTAGTAGATTCATCACTAGAAATATTGACTACAGGATATTTGGTTTAGTAATTACTAAGCAAAGTCATTTGTGATATTAATTAATTTAATAAGTAGCTATTGTTTGTACATATTGCTCATATTACTATTTAAACCTCCAGGGAAATAACATTTTATATACACACATACATACATATGTGTGTGTGTACTTATACCTATATTAATTTTCATATAAATACAATACTTTATTTTTGTTACTAATAGCGATTGTTTATATTCTATACGAATATTTAAATATTACCAGTACACATACGTATGTATGTAGCTACAATAATATGTTTATTTGAAATGGATACGAAATTAGTGGAATAGTAGAGGTTATATACGTATTTATGATAAATAAATACTCGTATTATCATTCTTGTGGTTTCTGGGTCGAGAACATATTTTGAATAATTGAGCAACGCCACATAAAACAAGAAACATCTATCTGTATATGTATGTATGTATGTAGTATGCGAGTTCATTTGTTATTTAATCGATTTGTTTCATATCTTGGTAACACACACACACACACACACACTGGTCAACAATTTTTTATAAAACACCTTTTTTGTAACCTATAGGTGGTACTACATACGTACATTACAGAGAAATGTAGGTACCAATAACGATACATAAACTTAAAAAAAAGGGTTCAAGTTTCATTTGATAATAAATCTGTTGACCCGAAATATCATTTTAGAAGAACAAATTTTAATTTCCATAACCGGACATCTTAACAGTGAGAGCGTGCGGCGCGCGATCAAGAGGAAAGAAGAGTATAGGGTGACATCTTCGTTCGTCGACAAAAGATGAAGTCGAGCGGAACCGTCTTAGTGCCCTTGTTTGCTTAATGACCAGAATTTAATTACTTTTTGTTTCGGTGCCGCTGCCGCTGCTGCTGCCGCCGGAGAGCGGATCCTCCACCCTATTATCTCTTAGGAAGACATTGTCCAGTAATCTTGGTCAATAGAACGACGTTATTTCTTACGACTATGAGTGAGTGTACATATAACTTCTTGATCTACCAGATCGCTTTTTAAATTGTTTAGAATGGAACTATTATTTTAAATTAATATTTATTTATACGTACACAAAATATTTGTAAAGTTATATACCTACCTATGTTAGTTTTCCAGTAAAATATTTTTAAAACTTCTATAAATCTTTTTCTGAGTGAAATTTAATCATTTTAGCTACCTGACTTACATACATACATACGTACATATATAAAAGAATTCATATAAAATATTCCGACCAAAATATATAAAGCAACAACAAAACAAAATTGATTGATTTTGTGTTTTTGTTGTCCAAGAAACGAATAAAAGTTTTGTTTAGATTGATGTACAGTATGCACATACATAGCTCCCGCCGTTGACAAGTGACTAACAAAAGTTAAAAGCGAACCGGAAAAGATTCGTTTAATAAGAAAAGCCATTTTCCTTTTAATTTAACGTGAAAACTTTATTGTAAATTACTTTTCCCTTGACAATACATCAATGTTGGTAACAATATTGGTAACAATCAAACTCGGAACTTTCCATTGTGTTATTTATTATATCCTAAACCGCTAAATAAATTGTTTTAAATCAAATCAGACACGAATAAGGTTCACAATTTATTAAATGTCAGCTACGATTTTTGTGAAATATTAAAAAAAATGTTTTCATTAGAAAAGTTCATTAATATGACCGAAAAGGTTTGACTCGCCGCGGAATAATGAAGATTGAATTTCACAACGCATTAAGCTCGATTCATTTGCCACGACGAGAGCTTTTATCCAGCTTTTTCTTACCGCTTTTTATAGATAGCTCTTTTCTTTTAACCCTTAAGAGTATTTCTACTTGACGACATTTTTCGGAAAAACGCCACAGGATGTTTTTCATTTTCTTAAAAATTTCATTTTTATTACATACATTTTGTACCTAATATTAAACATATTAAATTTAAATGTTTGATTTGTTGAACGATCATTGCTTTGTGACATGAACAATCGAAGAGTTCTGTTGGTCCATTTATTAAAACAATTGAACATTCACGATACAAATTGATGGCGTTGTGCGTTAAAATAAATGATATTCGAGACGGGTCACTAGATATGTGTCTTCAAGTCAAATCTTTAGGGAACAAAAAAAAACTATCTAGATATATATATATATATATATGTATACGTATGTATGTATGTACGAGAACCCCCGGCTAGCTAGCTTGGTTGGTTGGTTGGTTGGTTGGTTGGTTGGTAGTATATATATATAACATTGATTTTTTCGCTCGCGAAATTGAACTGGCATTCATTTATTTTAAAGATGACCTACTGTGGTTCTTCTCAATTTCTATCAATGTTAAATCAAACATTAGTCACGAAATAAATAGATTGCGTCATAATGACAAATGACAGTTGAAATGATAATGTTCAACTGTCACTTTCATGACCTGATTCTAATTAATCTCACTACTGTACATATAGTATAACAAAACTGAATTTGCAATATATCGTATAGCCAGCTGTTTTTGTTGTTATAATAACAACAGCAATCCTTATAGACACTTTTGTGTTGTAGAGTGTATGTTTGGATGAGATGTTAACATGTATGAATTATGATTAGAATTTGAGACAGTCAGTAAATCTCGTATATATATATATAAATATATATATATATATATATATACATATATCATACATTTGTCTTGTTCCTAACACCAATAAATTTGGCAAAACGCATGTTTTTCACGTAAAAATAAATAAATAACGACACCCAGTATATTTTAGGGTCAGTTACTATATCCTTGATTATAAATAAATAAAATAAAGTTTCAACAGTAAACTTTTATAATAAATCAAATAGAAAAATACTTTAATATGTACTTTAACAATGTACTATTTTCACATTAAATACTAAATTATTTAAAATACCCCGAGGTAGTTAATTGGAATGTGTTTCCTAAATATATTTAATTTACCTAACGAATGTGGTGCGGTTTGTTTCACCTGATGACCGATCGTAAACACAATAAATAAATATGGAAACACAATTGTTTTTTGAATTTATTAGGTTTTAATGAATTTAAAACTATGCAGAAACATATACAGATTAATAACGGGTAATTTAATGTTGTTAATTGTGGTTGTTTAATGTCAACATCGCCATGCCTGGTTTCCAATATAAATCAGATATGATTGTTAAAATTAAAATTATTGAATTATTATGCTCATATTTTTCAGGGTGCACGCATAAAACTGTCGGCAAATATTTACAAAATTACACTGAAAATTAATGGCTTCTGTGCACTGTACACCTTATTCAAAGAATATTTGGAAAATAGTTTAGTAATCGCGGTCCATATCTAGGAATCTAGTTGAGCATACATAATTACGTATTCTGGTGATAAAATTCCCAAAAGTGAAACAAAAAAGTTCCCTAATCGCCATTATCTTTAAATTATAAGCGCAGTGTGGTCGTATCTGTAAGATATAAACCTCCTTTGTGGACTTTTTATCTGCCACGCCTTTACTAAGACTTTTTTCTTTGCTTCCGCCCGCTACTCCGTCTTACCAAACAGTCGCGGCCGATATAAAGAAGAAAATTTTAAAAGCTCTCTTATATAGACATCAGCATTTTTTTTCTTTCTTTTTTTTCTGTTGTAAAACTGTTGTACGATATACCTACCTATGTGTCATATTCACACTGTGCTATGTATATGTATACATACATACATACATACATACAATCAACTTGACGTTATTTCCGTCATACACGCGAATTTCAAATTATACCATTGATGCCAACATTAGAATTGCCAGTCATTACACATTTATATTACCGTTGTTACGTGTAGGTAGTAGTACCTATTTGTTACGTATCTGAGATATTGATGAAACAATCAGTGCTCGCTCGCCTCGCGATATTGAGCTGTTAGGGGTGGCCAATAACTAGATGTTATCAATGACTGATCCAATTTGTATCAGGAGAATATGATAATGACTTATTTGTATGTATGTATGTATGTATGATCATGGTTTGTATACATATAGGTATAGAGGTATTAGATTTATCAAGCAACTGACTAAGATTATACTATTATACGGTTGTATCCGGTCTTGCTAACAAAGACCCAATTACTAGATTTGATGTAAGCCCTTTAACATGTATCATATAGGTAATATTATTTCTACATTTGTTTCCAACATATGTAAATAAAATTAGCGCACATTAGTTGAAATAATTTTCTAATTGAAACAATGCGACGCCTAAGTTGAAGATGAAATAATGAAGCCATTGAATGACGCATTTTAATAAAGTACAAGTTTTATACGCTAATTAAACAGAGTTCAACACGGGCTAGACATCATCATTCTATTTATTCTGCAAATCAGTTAGTCAGTATTGCTACTGCTGTTACTGCTACTGCTGCTGCTGGTGGTGCTACCAGGCAACCTAGCCAAGGGGTGCTAACTCCAGAATAAACTTAATTACGAAACTTTTCAACATTGATAATTACTTTCTTTCTTTCACAATTAATTAAATGTAAACTTTCTGACTGTGGGATAATATATTTCAAAAGTGTATGACATTTTTCATATGTCATAACTTATTCACATTTTGCTGCACACGCGGTACCTAATACTTATATGTAGGTACTGTTTACTTAACACACACACACACACATGTAGGTACTACGATCATATACGAGTATAATAAAATGCATTTTGTTTTTAATATTAAACAAAATGAGTTGGTGCGCAATCATTTGTTAATTTGCTACCGTGGCATCAGGCTGAAATAAATGAATGAGGTTTCAGCTGATCGACAGAATTTAAATTCAGTTCATTCTTTCCACGTCGCACACTATAAACGAACGCGTTTATCGTAAAAATGCTCCAGCCCTGCAAACAACCACATCACGGACTGGAAAATTTCATCGATAATTCAACCAGTCCCTCGATTCACCCTTTTGCGTTGAACCCTCTGATACGCGGCTAATATTAATCGTATTTACACGGTTTTAATTGCAAGCTAGAGCATTAGGGAGGGGGGGGGGCACACATATATACGTATATATATATATACACATACATACATGATGCGCATACATATATAGATAGGTGATAGGATTACGAGTGGCTATGATTCTATCAGATTGTAGTTTTTTACTTGCATAGGTTAAAATACATAGGTATAGGGTATTTAAAATGAAAAGAAAATTGTAACCACTTTAATAAATTGCCGTTTGAAAACAACAGCGTCGCTTCAACAATAACATAATCCTCTCGTCTCTCTTTATGTTCCATCTTCGTTCGACTTGTGGCAATTGGTCGTAGTTGTCCTGACGGATGTATATCAAATCGCGTGATCGAATCGAGTTAGAGTGCGAAATATATCAAAGAGGATCAAGAGGCCAGGCCGCTGTGTTCAGTCATCAGGGCCGGTCTCGGTAATAATTCAACACACTATCATGCAAATTACATATTGCACTGATCGAGCGATACACTTGACGAAGCGTCGCACTTAAATAAATCAAAACCATTTAGGTATGTACCTACTCGCCGATCGCTTTCAACTATGTATCTACATACATACATACAATGCTCTATTATGTTACTACATATAGGCATCCTATTTAAACATTTAAATTAAGATAATCACACATTTGTACAAAGTATTAAAACACGCGGTTTGACGAGCGCTGGTTTTTAATAGAGACATTTTACGTTTTGCACTTAAAATCACTAGATATAGTGAATAATGTAGAAATCATGTCGTACGTACTGGTGCATTACCTCATTGTTTTATATTGTACACGTATACAGTACACTATAGATACGTATAGGAGAAAGAGAGGATGCTGATTAATCCTCGGTACTGTGACGAGAATAAATAGCCTTTCCAGACCAGGTCTTTGACTAGTCTAGTTGTAAACAACCAAAATGAATGACTGAATGGACGTCTTGTTCAAATGTTTACAAAAGTCTATACATATATGTATGTATGTATGTATGCATATATGCATGCATATATGCAGTATATATTTATATATGTATGCAAACCTGTATGTATGTATGTATGTATATAAATAAAGTATTGTGTGTCCCTATAGTTGTATGTATACATAGATTCGCTTCTCAAATAAAACAAATAGCAACGTACATTACAGGTACACTGTTTAATGTTCCACGAAATATTTATTGAGCATTTAAAATTAGATTAGATGGAATATTTTCATTTGTTTACAATTTAAGTACATTATTCACATTTATTGGTGGATTTGCTACGATTTATGAAATATATATATATATATATATATATATATATATATATATATATATATGTCTGCCTGTGTGTGTATGACTATATGCATATATGTATGTGTATAGGTGTAGAGTAGTTGAGTGACGTAGTGAGCAAACCGCAGGGACAGTCACGTCACTACTGATTTGATTGATGCAAAATAAATTACTTAGGTAATAGGACCCTATAGTAGGGATTTATTGAACTTTCAGTCTCGTGTGACGTGCATGCGAATGTACATCATAACTTGTGTACACAACTATCAATCTCGCCAGGCGACTAAATATATTGGCGCATTTCAGCAACCACAATAGATTTTTAAATAATTTGCATTCATTAGGTACCTATCCCAGCAGCATTGTTGTTATGTATGTATGTATGTATGTATGCATGCATACATACTCGTAAGTATATGAAGAAGAATGTGAGTGAATTAAATTAAATTTTAAAAGGTATCTACGTACCTTTGGTATAAAATGAGAGAATCTCAAATGTGCTTGTTTTTAATGTTAGTTTTAAGACGCTCTGTGTGGGTTGCATTTATTTTACATACTGCATGTAAAATGGTTCTCGGGTGTAAAACACTCGGATGGCGTAGCATTCATGTTGTTCAGTGCACAGTGCAATGAAATATGCAAACAGTCACAACCAGAACTAGAACCAAGAACGAAATACATAACAATGTACATTTAGTGCAAATGTTACCCGGCCAATATGGCTAGTGTGTTCCAGGCTTTTAACTAGAATTCATACACCCATTGTGTTTTACACCAAACAATAGTTCTACATTCAGTCTTATATAAACTATCATAATTACCACAGCACATACATACATACATACTTATTAAAATACTAAGCAGTTGTTGGTTTGTCTAAGAAAACATTCACTAACAAATTATATTGTGTTTCCAAACTTGAGAACTTTATTTATTGTGTGCATTACTTTACAACCTACTACATTTTTAAAACGCACACTTTCAAACAATAAGGACTAAACATTCTTGTATTTATTAAAATCTTTGTTAAACAAACATTCTTTGAATTGCTTAAGCTTAACGCAGTGACATGTAATTTTCAATTTGGAATGCGACGAGCTGGACGTTGGACGCTTGTGAATCTATTCTACTGAATTATAATTAAACTATGCTAAACCCTAGATCTAACAACATACACTAGAAATAACACTCATTCCTAAGAAAATATTTCACTATAATACCTAATACATAGGTACCTACTCGTACATATATTTCAAATTGTTTTTCATCTCTTAAAATGGCTACAGTTTAACACAAGTTGACTACAACTTTAAACCTGGAACACATTTCTAGAAAGGTGTTACGTTCATACCTAATGAAACTAAAATTTTATTTGAGCTAATAAAAATACACGGGTGTTGCATTTGGAATGGGGTCTTTTTATTGGTGTTGTTTTCTTGTTTAAATCCTCAAAACAAACAATTTGTTATTAGCTCGTCATTGTTAACTGGCTAAGCTTAACACACACAAAATAGCGATGCATAGTGTATATATATATATATATATATATATATATATATATATATATATAATATATATATATATATATATATATATACGTAGATATAAAGTATGACTGCAAGAGTGAATTGAATTTAAATGTTAACAAGAAAAGTTTTCTTATCTCTGCTCGACGTTGGGTGCCAAATAGACAATGGAAATATAATTTTATTTCTGACACTTTTAACACTGGTCGTTCTTTTATTTTTTAACAACTGCTTCCGCCGTCTAACGGTTATTTTGTTTCGTATGCCGTAATACAAATTCTTTCTTGTGTCATAACAACAGCGTGGTGGTAATTTTAATAATTACAAATGGCTAGTTTTAGATAATAAAACAAATGACTGCATAATGATATTATTTGAATTATTTTAAAAACACACATAAATATTCAGCGGTTTAGTGATTATATATGTATGTATGTACATATGTATGTATGTACTACATATATAGTGCAGTCATTGTAGCGTTCATTTATTTCAGCTGTCGGTTGTTTCAGTTTCAGCGAGTGTTCTTTAAAACGGGGCCGATTGTATATTGTTTCGGTGATCGAGGGCGTAAATTGCTAGGGCCGTTTTGACATGAGAACAATCATAATAACGACAGCTCACCCAAACACATACACACAACAGTGCGGACATTATAATGTGTTATAATATTTGATATATTATATAGACACACACACACACACACACATACATTTTGGACACACGTTTTAATTCAACATATGTTTTTAGCAAATATGAACATGTATGTTTAATAAGCGCGTAGGTATGTATGTATGTATACTGTCAAATATGTCCGAGTTGACTAAAATAATATTTAAACTGAAATTGAAGAAAATAATTCCGCGCTTTTTGTAAGTGAAACTCAGAGTTAAAATCTGGCTCGTCTGGCGCTCATAACTCATTGCCATAATGCTGGGAAATGGCGTAGGGTGCATACACATTAATGTAAATTAAATTACCGCCAGCCCAGTGTGCTTAAAGCCCCAGAAATATGAGCATTTTCTTTCCATTTCCATAGCACACTGTATGAGTGCTCTGATTATCTTGCAGCTTAACTTCTTTTAATTGTTTTCCATAATGAAATTTTTAGCTTTTCTAAATTGTTTTTATATATTTCGTATTAAATTTTCAAAAAACCAACAAAATTACAATGACATTCATTAGGTATAAGCGACCTGTGATGGCGGCGGGGTGGGAGTGGGTTTAAATATTATATTAAATAAAAATTATGTTAGACCGCGTCATTTTATACTTTTAATGTATTTGATGGGGTAAGTTTCCGAGTAGATGTCTCATACATTAGAAAGACACATGGTTACCAACTTGATGGACCCAAAGGACTTGTTTAACAGCGCCAGAAGTTTATATGAAAACCGCTAAGTTTTCTTCAAGGAGTACTTCAGTACTTGTAATTGCCTGCTTCAGCGATGAATCAATCCAAAATGACAACAACAAAAAGCCGGACAACTCCTTGAACAACTAATACTAACAACAAATCATTTTTAATCATGCTTACTTATTTTTACTGTTTTAAATCATTTATAATTTAAAACGGGTTCATCTGCGAGTCCATTTATAGGTACAGCAACGTTCTAAATTGTCTTTGATTTTGGTTGTTGCGTGTCGTATTGCAGTAATTTAGTGAAACAGTTGAAAAATACGTCGACGCATACACAGCGCAGGATTGATGTGTTTCGCAACGAAACAGAACCACTACCCTACAAAATTCAACTGAGAAACAAATGTTTAAACTTTAACAAAAGCTGCTGTGCTGCGGTAATCAATTTCGAGACTTGTATTCACCTCCATCAGGCATATTACTTTTGTAATAAAATAATTTAAATTATATTTAACAGGGATCATATGATTTAACCCAACCAACCAATCAATCAATCAATCAATCGATATAAATCCTATAATTACGGTCATGACGTCTGTTTGAAAAATGAAACAAAAACCAGCGCACTGTGTTAAATGATCGATCGATGTTAACGGGCGGTTGACCGACTGACATAAATCCTTGTAGTCTGTATGTGTCATAAAATTGACAGGCTCATCTTAAACTAGCAAAGACGCGGCTATCAAATACATTTGTATCATTCTAAGATGTATAGTTGTAACTATATACTCGTATGTATATCCTAGTACAATTGGATAAGCATTTTATTAAACGTAGTAAATTTTCTACTAGATATGCGTGCGTGCGTGCGTGTGTTCAATGTTGTGTCTCGGGGTGTGAAAACAATATTGGAGAGATAATCAAGAAGTAATTTATTACTTTTGTGGAAAATATATTTGATTTTCCGGTCATTAGTACTTATTTATTTATTATTTTAACAATTATATCTATTACAGAAATTAATTACATTCAATACATCATTATTAGCAATCATATTTACCAATGAAAAAGTATTATATTTTGTTTTTATCTAAGGTTTTTGCATGTATGTTTTATTTTTAAAAATTAACTTTTTTCCTGGTTATTTTTCAAACTAAAAACATTGCGTCTATGTGCCAGTGACATCCAATCTAGTTTAAAAACAAAGCGATGTCACATACAAGTAAAAATAAACTTCAAACAGCATTTCTTTTTTATATATGTATATACATATATATATATACACACACACACACACACACATCATATAGTAAGGACATACCGGATAGTTTTCAAAGGTATTTTTAAATTTTCGAAAGAGTTTTCCAACGAAATAGCCATTTTCTGCAATATTACGAACAAGCATTCCTTTTATCTATTATACTAGAGGAAGAATTTATACAATGTTGTAAATGAAATCCTTAAAATAGCCTCTTATTTTATTTATTTATTTATGTATAATTTTTGATTGCTTTTATTAACAATTCAATGTTAATGTTTAATTGCAAACCTATAAAGTGTCCATTAAATAAATTGAGTCCTGAAAAGAGTACCTATGTATGTACATTCGATTTGTCGTTCGGTTTTATGACGTTAATAAAACTGCCAACATTTTAACTTGTGTGCAAATACACACACACACACACTATTACAAAATATACACCTTAACCGTCATGGAGGGAGGCGGTTAAATGCAACATTACATAAATTAAAATGCGATTTTTTTATTTTTGTTATTATGCTTTTGCTTATCTGATGTGTAAAATGAGATGTTTCTGTCCGTGTAAAACAAAAGCCGCGCCCGTTTGACTAATTTAGATGGAACGCATGTTGGGTTAAAAAAATAAATGTCATATTTCATGATTACTTTACTCCTTATTCCGAGCACTGGAAGAGACTTCCTCGGTAATATTACGGAGCTACGTGACGGGCCGGAGTTTTGTTTTCATTATTACGTAAAATGGTGGCATTTTCATGTGAATAACTATAACTGAAGAAAAATGCATTTTTGCTTAGAATCAAAACAGCTCAATAATTCTTCTCTTCTTATCGTTATACGTACGTTAATCCTTTGTTAAGTAATCATCCGCAAATCTAAAAATAATGACAGGTCATTGGTCGTCCCTGTATGGAGAAACCCATAAACTTCACAGCAGGACTTCGAGGACAAAAGAAATTGCACCGGATTTCAAACAAATGACAGATTAACAAACACCACTCCCTAATAAATGATCATGTGTGCTTTTGCTGCTTTATAATTATTGACCTAAAAGCACTAACTTTGCTTTTACTCTAACCAAAATATTACAGTCTTTTAAATAATTATTTCCACACGTACATATGTATGTATGTATGTATGTAGGTGTAAAGGATATGAAATATAATACTTTTCAACGTGCCATCAGCTAAGAAAAAGCCTGTCACTAACCATTTCTTTTGTTTCGAGCGTTGTAAGTGGTGGGAGATGGAATAAAAGTGGTCGCTAGACAAGTGTGAAAGGTCCTTGTTACGTATCCTATATACATAAGTAGTGGTGATATACAGATGTATGTACCATACATACATACATATGTTTAGCAGTTTTTTTTTTGTATCTTTACGAAAGTTTAAAGCCGTCAAAGTTCTTAAGGAGCCAACCAGGCTAATTTGTTCTAAAGCTTGTTTTAAACTCGTCCATGTTTCACTAAAGTTTACAAAGTTGTGTTTAGGGATACCTCCATCAATATACTTCGTAATCAGCCGACGTAATTTTATCTATGTTTATATAGAAATATATGCTATACGTATTCCACATATGTATGTATGTATGTACCTACAACAAACAAACAAACACACACCTATATGTATGTATGTACATACCTCAAGCGACACAATGATATTTATTTGTATCCCGGCCTGGAGACCTGGATAGCGCGATACTAGAGGGACAATGGGAGAAAGTCCCTGGGGGTGGATTAGGTTCGCACCATTTACACAGCCACCTTAACACACTTTGTGCTGGTGTGCACCTATAGGTACATATAGTGTAGGGTGCAGCGACTTAACAAGAAGTATGTCGGGGTTAAAAACACACTATACGAGAACTGTGTTTTAGGCATGATTGATATAATTAATCATTGACAGAAAAAGGAAAATAGCACATTTTTTTTAAGAGGAAGAACGATTTTAAAACGTCTAAATAAGAAAAAATTGTGTCTATTTGTTGTAGCACTTGTTCTTTTGTGCCTTTCATCATTTTGAATGCAGTTTAAATTGTTTAAAACAATGTAATATAGTGAGAATAATTTAATATCAGATAACCTCAATACCATTAAGTATAAGATAGAATTCGGGAATTGATAGCGTAAATGGTGGCTCTAGTCTCGAAATGTTTAAAGTTTTCTCTGGTGTAATTTATTAGCAAAAGGGCCTCCCTGACGGACTTGAATTACTGTGGCGCACCGTATTTGGAAGCACTTCGAAATATATCTTAATCTACGACAAAAGCAGCACTACGACAACAAACAACTATACTATTTCAATTGAAATAGTAACTAACACACCGTTTAAATGAATATGCAAAATCTAATAAATCAGGTTTGAAAAGTATTTATCGCTAAAAGAAACAAGGCAAAAAAAAACAAACAAACAAAACTGAACTACATGTCGGACAAATCTCCAACAAATTAATCGTGCCCGACAGAAACAAGAGACGCTCTAATTGTCAGAGTATCGCAGTACCTACTAGTGAGTTACAAAATAAATAAAAACAACCCGAAAGTCCAAACTCTAAACAGATGAAACTGAAAAACGCATCGAGTCCAGCCTGCCTCATATAACAGAACGTTATACATAAAAAGAATGAACATTTTCCACAGTAACAGTCCCGGGGAAATTACTTAAATGGAAATTAGTTTTCCGTCGGAAAAATTCAACGAGAATATTTTAAATGTACGAGAATTATTTTTTTAAAAAACGTTTCAACTATTCGTCAGTAGATTTTTTCGCTTTGCTATCCAGACATCCATGGCTAATTACATGTGTTTTATATACTTAACTGCTTTTATAAAATGATATGTGATGTGGATTTAATATCCTGAGTCATAATATATGTATGTACCTATGCATAATGTTTCGAGAGAGAGTTCAAGATTGTTGGTAAGTGAGTCTCGTCTTTGGCATTGCTGTAGTCGTCAAGACGTTGGGGTCGTATTGTGTGCACGTGACGTCACTTGCACTACATCATCCACTTTTCACCTAATTCAATTTAGCCAGCCCAAAAGAGAGAAAGAAACTGAATGCGAAGCACACGAGGTAAACGAGACAAACGCAAGTCAAGGCGTTATATATTGTTGTTCAACTGCAATTTTGCAATCTGCAACAAGTAAAGTTGACTCGTTGATATGCCAAAGAATCGTTTGTGAATTAAACTAGATTACTCTGAAAGGTGATATCTGCTAGTGACAAACGATATGAATGTTATACCAAGTGTCACATATTTTTGTAAGTTAGACAAAACGTGTCAAAATCGGAGGTGGATTGTATGTACGATATGTACTACTTATGGCTACTAAACGTGCTTCGAATAAAAAAACTCCGTGATTACTCTATTGTAGTATGTATGTATGTATGTATGTATGTTGTATATATTACGTGTCTTTGTTGTACGCATTAAGCTTTCTATATGTATACGTGGTTGTCTTTGTTTGACGCGTTCGAAATTTCAACGAGCTTAATTCTGACGTGCTGTCATTTCATACACAGTAAGCGCCCCCTTTGGCAGTAGATGCCCCATGGTTTTTCGCTTGTTTTTTTACGGTTATCATTGACGAACAAAACTGACAGCCAATTCAATTTAATAGACTCGACTTATAGATGTTTCTGTAAAACATGCGATCATTTCGGTCAAACTTTTTTTATAAGGACACATTTTTATTTAGTTTATTATTAGGTACATACATACATCGACTTTTAATAAAATAATTCACGCGATATACTAGAATGTTTAGGTAGTACTTATTAGAATAACGCTTGTATACAGGTGTGCTAAAAGTTGATTTGATTATATTTGAGAAAGGGTTAATGTTGCTGTGCCGTAAATCCGTAGGAGTTTTTCCTGCTGAAAATTTAACGTTTAATTTAATGGCGAAGGAAACAGCTCCCTTTTAATGCTGATTAAATTTAGTCGTTACGCTAAATTACACGATAAATTGAGGGCGATAATTTATCTTCAGTACAGCCCTGTCTCGAGTGGCACATACATACATACATACATAGATACATACATATATACACTGAACATACCTAATACCCTATACACAAACCACTTCAACAATCACACCGAACCAAGATTACCATCAACAGCTTCTTGTATACTGGAAAAAGAAGGCACAAAGCTTTAGATTTCTAAAGCTAGCTTATAGAATTGATTTAAAACGAATATTAACATTTTTGAAACAGATTGAATTTTCCGTCTTTTACGAAAAGCAATTTGTATAAAGTCAACACACACACACACACACACACACGCACTTTCAAACAAATTATTTAGCGCAATTTAAATTTTCTACTAAAGAGACTAAACATATTGCTTTATAAAATTCTCTATTAAAGTAAAACAATACGCTAGCCCTTGTGACCTAAACAAAATGGTTCGAAATGTAACGTTTGTAACTTCCGGAAATTGAATCAACCCACCATCAAATGTGGTTTCCGTTTTGTGGCCTTTCACTTGACGTGAAACCAAGTTTTACTATAATTATTCTTCCACTTTAAATTGTGGTAATTCAACAGTGGCTGCCATAATATTATTTGTACATTTTTAATAGTGTAACATGCCTTTATAGGTAGGTAGTATATCTAGTAATAATATTAAGAAACTAATATATGTATGTACATACATACCTACATACATATGTGTTTAATGTGAACAAATATTAAAATAGTTGTGCTTACTGTGCCAACTGAATATATGTACGTGCATATATAATATACCTAGTGCAGACATGTACCAGATATGTAACACGTGATATTTAGTTATGTATCGCACTTGTAGCACAGCGTGTGATTGTGTATTCATATTATAGTTAGCAGATGGCATCAATGTTAGTTGAAAATACACTGTTGAAATTAGCAATTCGTACGTTAAATTCATAACTTTTATCATACAGTGCATGTATTACGTGTTTATGTATGTATGTATGTATGTATATATGTACGCTGTTGGTATTAAGATATTTAGAAAATTGCCAGTCCATTTCTAGACGTGTTTCAAAACAATAATTTAAAATAGATTTGCTCAAAATCGATTATTAATGGCTAGATATGTATCCAAAGTTTGTTATGATTGTGATATTTGAATATATTGAATGTACATGCTGAAAACGTAATGAATTAATTAATTTCCATCAATTTCAAGTGTATTGTGCAAATGTGTGTATGTGTGAGTATGCGTGCAAGTGCGTGTGTATGTGTGTGTGTAGTTATTGAATCATTAAGCAAATATTCAGTACACTGTAAAATCACAGAGTCAGAACAAAGATGTGTAAGTAGATTAATACGTTTCGCTTAGCAGTATGCTGTGCTCTCGAACTAATTATAAAACCGAACCACGTGTGTCTTAACTCGATAACTTACAACGTTGAAAATCTCACTAATATAAACTAAGAATATCCACCAAACACGTTTCCAACTTTCATGCTAATACACTTACGACTGGATTTCATATTCAACTTTATACTACACCCTGACATTTCAATTTATCCCGTTTATAAATCACTGCTTCGGTTTTTAATTAATTTAAATGTTTCCAAAGCAAAAAATGCTTAACTTTTATTTGATAGACTTTTTAGATGCAAAACTAATAGGTATAGGTATACGAGTATTTGGCCACCTCCACCAATTTGTACTTTTTCACAACAAGTTCGAATTTATAAGTTATCATCAAAGCTTTAACAATTTATATTAACTAGTTTCAGTTTCAGTACTATAGTACTAGTCTGAAAATTAGAATAGCATCAGGAATTTCAAATGACTTGGTAGGGTTTAGTTAATTTCAAGTGAGAGGCGTGTAAAGCTGAAACATTTCAGCAACACTATTAAGCACGAGTCCCGAAATGCGGAAATGTCTCAGCAATACAATTCAGCACGTATCCTGAAAAGTGTAGCGAAAGTATTCATAAAAAAAAAGAAGTTTATATGTATGTATAGGTATGTGAAAAGTAAAACAATTGCGGAAAAGAAGCGAACAAAGGAAAATCAAAAAGAAAACTTACGTCTGCAAAAAGTTAGAAAATGTGGAAGAGCATACCAATATGAAATTGTGGCATCCAAGAAATTGAGTCAACATTGTAAAAGGAAATAAAAACGAAAAAAATCTCGAGGTGCCATTTTGGCGAAACTAATCAACGTTTTCCTTTCAAGGCCTATTTCAGTTGTCACACTAGCTGGATGGAAGAACGCGTCAGTAATTTCCATAAATGGTTGATGATGGACCGCTCTCCATTTCCAGAGGCCCGTGCTTGATTGAAAGAGCCGCCGTTGAATAGCGAGTTTCGGTACGCAACCGGATACCGGATAAATCTGCTTCGCAATTCGGTCACGTAATTGATATCCATTCGTTCAGAGATGTACATGCATACATACATATACGTGAGTAAGACACGTATGCGGCGTCTACTGTTTATGCTGTCAAAAAAAAAAATATATATAGTACCAATTTACATGCTGTTTTACGCTTTCATTTTGTCACTAATCTACAATTTATTTCTCTATCTTGAACCTACTATTATTAAATGTAACCATCAACAGTGACAACAGCACTACATAAAGCCCAGCTTTATAGAACGTGCGATGCTTATACAAGTCTATTATAATGTAACGTCGAAGCTTTCAAATCTTGGACAACCTCTGTGTATGAATAGAGAAACTGTCACTGCAAATAATATAAAACATGGATATGACGACGATGTTTGCGATTAGTTAGTTAGTTAGTTAGTTAGTCAGTCAAGCAACAACCAAAAAAGATAACAAAAACTTGTGCGCCGTTGCGATGTTGTACACAAAAGGGTTACTGTACCCTTAGGTATACGAAAACCGACAGAAAGGGCTTTTGTAAGAAAGGTTCATATATGCATGTCTGTATGCGCACAAATAATTGAGTTATTTCTCCTTTAAACATCTGATGGACAAATGAATCGTAAAAGTGTTTGTGAAGAAGAAGAAAGACAAATTGTTTGGAGCACGTCTGCTGTGAGCGAATACTTGACCATCAGATCTTATTTGCACTTGTAGTTAATTGGAAATTTCGAGTGTTCAAATATCTAGATCTAGATATCGAGAAATGCAAATATGAACATAGTCATTTGGGGTAAGTGGTCGTGATTTGAAGATGGTCTACTACTCCGCTGTGGTGGCGCTTGTAAAGCTCGATTAGATACCAAACACACAGTCGTCGGTGCCATTGCAGCGCCACGGTCGCTCCGTAATACTCCGGGGTGAACCACATATGGGTACACTAAAATATTAAGGACTAATTTCTACGCGGATGCCAGATGCACGCGAGAATATTCAACAGACTATTTTTAGACACAACAAATGCAAGGATTCAGAATCATTTCACTTTTCATCACCGACCACATAAAGTTTGCTTGTGGCGAACAAAACACTGTCTATTATCGCACACGAACTTATTACGTGGTTAATTTAATATTCTCTTAGTAATTATTTAGGTGCCTGGATGGATCTATGTATGTATGTTTGTATGTATGTATGCATGTGCTTATAGCAGCGACAAAAGCGCCACAATCTGAAGCGGCATTGTTATGCAACAAAACACACCTTTGTTGTTTGTTTGTGTGCGTGTGTGTATGTATAATACATACAGGTATATTGTCTAACATCTTATATCATTGTCCAAATTGTTTAGTCAACAATTGTTTATACGTACATCAAGGATTTAAAGTCACCGATTTAATTGAGCTCGCATCACAGTTTGCAAAAATAAGTTAATAAAGCTGTCTCGAAAGCTCAAGTTGAAATAGATTTGAATTTAAAATGAATTTCTCCGTTGAATTCGCTGCGTTTAATATTGATTCAAGTCATGTCGTATGTCGCATGCGAGAATCAAAAGGTAATGTTGGTACTTAGGAAAATCCCATTTAGTGACGATCCAAACTGCACTGATGCCGCGGGGTGGAATTGTAAACCAATTTCATCTGAGCTTAATGTATGCTTCGTCAATTTTTAAAATATCCTGCATATATATACATACATACATACATGTGTGCGTTCATGATGTTTTATAAACGTTTATAATTATTTTATTTATATGTACAGTGTAAATATTCAATAAGAAATAAGTCTATACCTATATTATAGAGTGGTGTTGGTATATTTAATATCGCATACGTCGCAAGTAAATTGGCCTGTAAATCTTAAAGTATTTTTGGCTTGTGAGACCAATATTTCAAAGCGTCTTATCGGAAGTTTATGGGCATGTTCAAAGTAGCTTTACGGGCGAGTCATCACCGCAAATGGCCACTACAATAAAACTGAAAACTGAAAATTTCATGGAAATTTGATGGCGGATGATTTTCCGAACACGAGCAATAAGTTTTCATAAATATTTCCGCCATTTGTCAGCAGCTTTGGGAACCATTTGATTTCAGTGATTTATTTCTGTAACAGAAAACTATAATCTATGCTATGCCATGCCATGCCAAAGAGTTGCTTAGTGCCCTGTGGAACAACAAACTTTATGTGTGACATCTGTGTGGTATTAGTTTGTTCTGACAACAAGGCCTCGTTCGTATTTGTCGTTCGACACAATTGACTAGTGTGTCTGTGTGTGTATATGACCGGTTGGCCTATGGTGTATGGTGTATGGTGTATGCCGTATGGTGGGTGCTGTTCGCTGTTCCTAATAGAACTTTAAGAAACACATCATGATGACTACTCGTCATACAGTACACACATAACAAATATATTCTATCTAAACTTATGTGTAGTAAACAGCACATTACTTTTTTGCTACTATTAGTTTTATTAAAAAATGCTAGTTTTAGAGTTTCGCTAATCGGAATTTAATATAAATTCGGTTCAAGTTAAACTTTTGTGCTCAAGTATTTCGGGAAGAATCCTGGTGTGATCGAATTCCACGTCGTATTTAACCTCAATCCATGTACATTACGAACTTTTATACAGCTTCATTGTTAACTTTATTTCAGTTCGGTTTAACTTGCTCCATTTCTTTGTTCTTGTAGCTAAACTTGAATGTTACTCGATGATACGGGACGAGCACAAGCGCTTAGACCTCAAGTGCCCACTTAGTTAAAAATGTTTCAGCATTTTTTTTGCAAAACCCTCCTGTCTTTAGTAGCCTTATCAGTTTGTAGGTTTCTGAAAATAGAATATTATTAAATGTAACACACTTGCTATCTTGTTACACAACACACACTGAAATGAAATAGATAGAAACGGATACGCAATAAAAAAAAAAAAACACTTAACTGGTTTGTGTTTTCAGTATAGGTACCTATACCTATACCTATATGTATGTATGTATGTATGTATGTATGTATGTATAAGGTGAAAGGATATACGTAAAGGGAAAGACCGTGTCCCTATGGGCAACCGACACGTCTGTCAATCTGTTCCTTTAACAATTTAGCGGAACGGGATTCGAACCCCGGTCACTTTGACATCATGGTGCACACAAACACAATGACGCCGGCTCACACTGACGTTGGCGCCATCACACACCTCAAGTCTTTGATCACGCCAACTTGTCACTGATTAAACTTTCATGAGCCATGTTAGAATTGTCTCTGTCGTCTCTCTAGATACCATCTACAATCTAGACCAAAATCTCTCCCTCTGGACTATAGAATCCACACAATCAACATCTATGTATGTAGGTATGCTAAACAGATGAATGTTTCTATAGGTATATATGTATGTATGTAGTACATATGTATATGGTGGAATATATTTGGCAATTACTTAAGAATTAAATAGGGGGCCAGTACTACAAAGAAAATAAAACCGTGCCTATCTTTGTCTGTTAGTCAGTCAGAGTGTTCAATTGTATACATACGTACATACATATGTACGGGCACCTTTCAGTTATGTGCGGGTTAACTGCTCTAGTTAAACTGTTATCGTTTCATCTACGTACACTTCTTTACTAGTTTAAACATACAATTTAGTGCTAATAACTATTTTAGAGCAAGATTCTAAGAATCCTTTTTGTAAGACTAGACATTCGTAAATCTGTACAAATCTACCACAAATTTATTTTGAAATAATGCCATTTTTATACTGGACAATTTTTATTTGTTAAAACGTGACGAAAATTTAAATTCATAAATGTTAATTTTCTGTTTTCGATTTTCTGTAAACAAACTGATTATTATTCATATTCCCGACAATAAGATTATAACAAAATTACATGTAAAGCCTCTTAGACATGAAAGCTGTAACTATTACAGTAGGTATCAGTTTGATTATTCATAACATTTATAAAAATCTGTAAGCTACAGATTAACACTACATCTACTACATAGGTATAGATTTGTTTAGAATGAAATGAATAATTTCATTTAAATTCAAATTAAACAACAAGTAGGTACATACCTAGACATTTTATAAATACATGTGGACTTGTGCTGAAAGGTGTTGAAATACAATTTCTGTAGCAACAATAGCTGCAAGCCAACACATATGTATTATAATGAGACTAGAGGTCGCACCTCTAGTCGATTCTCCAGGATTTACTATTTGTGGCTGTGATACATGCTTCCCTAAGGACCATCATTTACCTATTCCCTAGGGCCCTTTTGACATAGACTTTAGTGTTACACTGTGTGTGTGTGTGTGTGTGTGATTTAATAACGAATTAATAGGATTTCTACTAATCAAATTAATTAAATCTACTGATGATGAATAAAGAAATATAGATATACCTATATTATGTGCAAGTGAATTCAGCCAACCCGATGACACCATCTACCGCCATCAACTTGAAACCAACGTTTGCCCCCATTTGAATCCTGGCACTCGAGATAAAAAAAAAAGCGTACGGGTTTAATGACGCACTTGCGTCAAAATGTTTCATTTTTCACTCCCTAAATCATAAATTATTTTACAAGAAAAAATATGTGTATAAAATTTTGTAATTTAAATTGTTGCGGTTTTTCTTACGAAGCTGTGCTAATGACTTATTAAAACGAATATAACCACAATTGTTATTTATGTTTTTGTTGCGTCTTCCTTTTGTTTGAAAACAAAAGATCAAAGAAATGTTTGTTTGTGTTTCAAAACAGCAAGGTGTGCGGCTACAGCCTCATGTCTGGACCAATATTACACGTAAACTCTTTTTGATTTACTAGGAGGACGTGCAATCTCAACAGGAAAAGCCACAGGAAAAATGGTGGTTGAGGATTTATATTTCTGGGAAATTAATGGTGTGGTAAAGGAAAAAAAAACCATCAGTTTAATAGGTTTAGTAAGCAGAAGTTATTTTGGGAAATAATTAGTATTTTATTTCACATTTTGGTAACAGATATAATTAACTATTGCCTACACATAGGTAACAACAATAACAAAGACAAGAGAAATGCATTGGTGGTGTAGGTATAGGGGAGTGTGTTGTTAGGCTTGTTCTGTTTAAATAAGGGTTGATGTGCAGCGACCGACGGCGAGCGGTCTGCCCGGAGCGGCGCCACACACCACGTCACTAACCTACTGCTCCCGTTTGTAAATCTGGAACTACTTTTTTAAATGAATTATATATATATATATATATATATATATATATATATATATATATATATAAGATTTTAGCACAATTGTTAAAAAACAAAAAAGAGATACTCTACAAATATTATTCTTAGATAGAAAAACATTCATCTATAGAGAGTTTGATCCAAAAAGTCAATCGACTACTGTTATTTTTGAGTAAAAATAAAAAGAGGGCTTTGTTATCTTTCGTTTCTTTTCAATTAAGTTATACCCATAGGTATCTAAAACATAATTTTAAATGTGTATGTACATACGTGCTTGTTGTTTATAAATGACAGATAAATCTGACTAAAGCAGCGCTCTGAGAAATATTATTGTAACGCTCGAGGCACTAGGAAATCCAGGATTACCAACAAAACAAACCGAAATTAATTTATTTTATTATTGCAACCCATGTAGGTGCGTAGGTATACCTACCTAAACATCACAATCGCTTACGGGGACTTTTGAGATATATGTATGTACATACATATACGTACATATTTTACAATAGGAGATATTATATTTGAACCCTGTGTGAACACACAATTGTGCGTGGATAAGAATGATTTCCGTGACGCACTGCGCGTGTCTTTGACAAATGTAGTGCGCCGTCAGAACTGGGTCAGCTGGCGACGTCCGGCGTCTGTCTGTCTGCCGAAAAATCTGGCGCCATTTCACCCGCTCTCTTATCTTCAGCTCCGGTCCGGCATGCCAAACGTTGCTGCGCCCAACTCACAACTATTAACATTTTTAATTTCTTTTTCTTTTTCACATACGTATACTATATCATTTAAATCTTTTGCTATTACACTTAAACATTTATTATTGCAAAAACTAACAAATATACATAGGTACCTACCTAATTAAATATTCTTCTAAAAATACTTGAGACGCAAACATACGAAGACCAACAAATACAGCTATTACTTACGTCAGCCAACAACGTGATTCTATTGTTTCAAGTATCTAATTAATTTTATTTGCAGTGCAATGATGTTTTTAAAGAAAGGGTTTTATTTATTTTTTTCCTCAGTACGAATGGGGTACAAAACAAACAAATAAACTAGTAAATTGTATAAAAATCAAAATGTATTACTTGTAGGTACTAATTTGCAAAATCGGGACCTAATTTAGTATATGAGTTTAGATTTAGTTAAAAGTGTACCTACTATAGATATAATAAATTGTAGCAAAGTTGTGTATTCGTAGGAATTGGGCTTACATTATACATACATGCATACATACATACATACATACATACACACAATAACAAAATTTATGTCATCACACCCTTGTGGCTAATATTATGCTTGCGTTTATACGCTAAAGTTACGACGTAGGTAGCTTAACCGTAAATATAATTAAGCTCAAGTATAATAATGAAGTATAAAATCGCTACGAACGCAATTTGGTTAACTCGAATAAATATAACATTTTGGTCGTCTCGTATATACATATACATGCAGAAACTTTATCAAAATTATATTTATAATACTATGTATGTAGGTATAACAGGTATAACAGTGTATCTATGACAAAATAAATTTTTATTAAACTAGTTAGGTTACAAATTTCAATAAAATTCAAAGGTGCGCACACCTTCATTCATACTTTTCAAATTTAAAAATTCATTGTAACGAATATTTATGAAGCCAACGAACACACACACACACACACATACATAATATACTACACATTTTATTTTCTCTCCGGTTTTCTTGGTTATCGGCAAATTGCACGTGTTTTATAAGTTACTTTTTTCGATGGGGTTTGTATCGAAATGATGTTCCGGTAAAAGTGATCCAATAGTGAATCCCAAATGATTTCATCGAATCGAATAGTACTACCGATATGTACAAACAAACAAACATACATACATACATACATACATACGAGTACATAGGTCGTGCAATGTTCGTACTAATTAAACTACACCACTCGTATATACATACACATATATATATATATATATATATATATATATATATATATATATATATATATATATATATATACGAGTATGTATTTGTTGTATCAGAGATGAATTTAATTTTCGAAACTTTTTTAAATCAACTTTACCTCTGCTTATACTTGTTAAATAATTATTAGTTTAAATTATATGTAGGTATGTATATGAAATTAAATTAATAGCAATATTATTTCATTACCCCGGATTAAATGAAGATTACTTGATGATAAATTCTGTTTTTAGTTAAATTAATTAATGAAAGCTTGATTTGGAATCCATATTTTGGTAACTGGATTTATGTAGTATATTTAGGGCACTAATTAAAAATGAGTTTAATCTGAGCAAAGCCTGTCAAAATTATTCATTCTTTTTGAAGTCGGATAATGAGATTTTTAAAATGATTTTTTTTTCCATCTCGTATGTAAGAGAAATATTTTTAAAGTGTGTAGAATTCATGTTGTATCAATAATAAAATGACAATTTTGCCACTTAAAAAAAAAATACAACGTTAAACAAAAGAGAAATGAGAAATGAAACAATTACCTTTTTATAGAGTTATTTTTTTCTTTATTATTTTTAATTTTGTTCGACTTAGTTGTATAACTTTATAACAGAAAAGTCAAGAAAGTTAACGTGAAAAACTTGGATTACCAATTTTCAGTACCGTTCTGGGGATGTTTAATACAATTATTAAGTTTTCAACTTTTCAAAGTTGGCTTATTTTAAAATCAATTTTGGCACTAGTTTTTCTTTTTATTTTATTTTCTTATTTCATCTATGCTAAATTCAAATACCTAGATAATGATTCTTTCACTTTGGTGGGAAACACCGTGCGCAAACTAAGCCTCCTCTTTCATTGAAAACAAAAGGTTTTATGGTGATTTCATTAAAACAAAAGTTTTCCAATGATTTTCTTGGAGCATTGTCCAAACTTTTACAAAATAAAATTTAGCATTTAAGAAAATAAAAGAACACACCGCAGCTAATCTGGGACAAACAGACAAAACAGATAAAAAAGACGCTTTATAAAAGTGAAAAAGTGTCACTGAAACTTTATTGTTTGAGAGAAATATATACAAACGAACGAACGAACAGACGGACGAGAATGTTTGTTATTATTTTTTTTGTTTAGTTTTTAGTTGGCGTTTATTAAATTTTCGTTTCCAGGAAATTTGCACATTTTAAGTTTATTTTAATAACGAAACTTTTCTATGCACATGAAATTTATTATTTAATTTAACTATTTTTACTTTAAACTAAGATGATATTACCCAACTAAAATTTGTCGAGAGTATTTTTAAAATAATTCAGTGTATGCTTCGTAGAAACCGAAAAAAAAAGAAATAAATAAATAGGTATATACATACGAGTATATATTTTAATAATGTAGTGATATTTTGATATGTGCAGGCGATCAACATAATTTTAAAATTTAGATACAGCCTCGATCTGCCTCGCAAGTGAAATAATGTTGATAAGATAAAAAGATTCTAGCAATAAAAAAATAAAAATGTCACAGACGCCAGTATAAATGGCATAGTTCTGAATCACTTGTATTAAAAACCACGCGAGGAACACCCGGATATAACTGAAACCAATCGACTTCCGGAGTGTTATCTTCTTTTATGTAAATGCTGGTCGTGTGTATGTACAGTATAGCGAAGATCAAATTTTATGTGGCGGAAAATCGATCCAGAATATCACACACCATGTCCATCATGTCCGTGTGATTATTCAAGCAAAACAGATGTTTGAAAAAGTAAATGTTTCCGGTGTGGACCATGTTGACGACATGAACAGATTACTAGTGTAGTGTAGGCTTTAGAACAGTTGTCAGGCCACTTTCAGTTGTATTTTCAGCGTCTTTGCTTCGCAACCAAGAACAATTGCAACACGACTCGGGACAGGTGTCACAGGTCACAACTACGGATAAAGTTTCGTTTTCAATTACTCTAAAAGCAAAGGAATTCTCCGATTTATATATATATATACATTTGCTATTGTGTATGTACGTATGTATGTATGTACATAGAGTGTAGGTTATAAAGTTTGGTATACCTAGTAATAATCAGTTAATTATAAGTGGATAATTATTTTGCATATTATATAGAGCAACCATTGCAGAGAATTATACGTGCTAAATATATATATAGTAATTGAAACTTTTCCATCAGCCTGTACATCCGTTTTTCGAGCCGTTAAAAGCATAGCCAGCTATATTTTATGATCCGATCGTCATCGAAATTTGTTTCATTTCAGTGTTTCACCGGTCGTTCGTTTCAGGCCTGAAACTGAAATATCTAATGCCACGGAAATAAAATGTACGTGTCACGTATTTCTCCGCGTGAAATTTCCATAAAATCTGGGTAGCTTTTGGTTGGGAACGAGCACCGGAGCTCTACCACACCGCGCGCACCAACCGGGCACTTATCTTTGCGTTTTATAACATCACCAACGACCAACGACCTATGATATGTACGTAACATCTGCACTAATGGTGCATTCATAAAACGTATGACCTTTCAAAAGTAAGACAGTAGCTACCTACCACACTTTGAAATTCAATCACACATTTTCTAGTGTAATATATAAAATATCACATCATAATGAATTAGATTTATTTAATCATTATATCTAATGAATATACATTGAAAATGTGCATACACACACACACACACACACACACACACATATATTATATATATATATATATATATATATATATATATATATATATATATATATATATACCTAGATAGTATATAAGTATAGTATAGCAATTTCAAGTAAAAGTTTACAAATAAATTCTTTTTAACAGAAACGTGCCAGTAGAGCAGAGCAGAGCCGCTACAGTTTTATCCGTCACAAGTCCGCCGGAGATGCAATAGATCGTACGTGGTACCACGTCCGGAATCTCGGACAAAGACAGAACTAAACAGTTCTCTGTCTGCTTCGACAGTGCCGCCGCGTCGCCTTCTTGAGTACATTTAGGGGAAAATATATATATATATATATATATATATATATATATATATATATATATATATATATATATATATATATATATTCCCTACTTGTCTTTCAGGTTCGCCAGAGTTTGCTGCGGTGTATGTACTACATGCATGTGAATGCACATGATATTCACTCTGTGTCTTATTTTACACTTGTCTACATCTAGATTTTGTTACAGTTAATCAATTCTGAACTAGTACGAAATGTTTTCTTCAATTATCAACAGTTTTTAAATAAACTGTTGCAACATAGTTGAGCAAAATATGTTTTTGAGTTCATCTTGAATTTGAAACTTTGAAAGTATTGATTTTTAATAATCCTAACCAAATCGTGACCAGAATGTTTGTTTTCTTTATTCTCAAACTCTCAAATAACCTACACTACCATATTGATCCAAGCCGAGCTATTTTGCTTGTCCTAGCAATTTTCGATACTAATACTTTGATTTAATTAAAAAGCTTTCAAGTTTCAAATTAGATTTTCAATTTGATTATTTTTTTATTAGTAGGTATACAAATATTTGCAGTGTCTTGCATACAATTTTACTAATATTAATATGCACCCATACATACATATGTATATATTATCATCGCGTTATGTTTATGGGAACAAATATATAATTAATAACATTGTATCTATTCAGACGCACAGGTATTTCTGTATAATGCCTATCATCATATTTAGTGTAGTAATACCTACATGACTAGTTACTGTAAATTATATACCTATAGGTAAACAACATGAACAAGACTTCTCTATTTGTCTCTTGTGAATTCACATTTGTACGAATGTATTTATTTCTAATTAATTCTAACTATTGTATTTATTGTAACAGTATGAAGATACACTAAGCTATCTTTTTAATACACATCACATCATCACTCCATGAAAAACGGTAGCAGACAGTAAAAAAGATTCACACCGGTCTGACTTAATTGCAAAGTAGGTAAACTGTTTCACGATGATCTCGTGAGACTCGTATGTAGTACGTATGTATGTATGTACAAACCTACGGCCTTTGCTTACAAAGCAAACGCTTTACAATGCTATCATCGCAAGGGGATAAAAACACTTGAAAGTAATTGTTTTTATTTAAATTGTTGTATAAAATAAACAGTCTATTGTAACCAGAAATGGAGCTAGACAAGTTTTATTATCGAATTGCAATAATGATTTATTTATTTATTCGATTTCGCCTAAATATGTGAACTCATAGCAACGCAACGCAGCCACACAATGTTAACGTACTCGTTTGTCAATAATCTAAGGCCTCCTCCACAGAGATGGGGGATTTCAGAAGCAATTCGAAACGATCTGAGCGTCGGCAGTATTATAGGTATGTATGTATGTATGTATGTATGTACCTACCTAATGTTATATCCTATGATACCACTATAGGCTCTGCTACACGCGATTCTGATGTTCACCGCCGGTTGAAATACGACGATAGAAAGAGTACCTTACCTACATATTGATCCATGATAGTACTAAGAGAAACGGATCAAGCAGACTTTAAAATACTTCCGGATTCTATATTGCACCATTTCATCACCAACTCCCTTAGCGCACAACCTATCTAAGATCGTTTATCTGATGAACAATTAAATATTTATTATTCAATAATGGCGGCTTAGAAATGCTTTCAGAATTGATCCAGTACAAATATTATTTTCTAATTTCAAAAAAAGCTACTTGTGATATAAAATATTGAATTTATTTTTATTTGTTTAATCCCCATCCATTAATGATACATACACACATACACACATATAAACAGACATCTTGTATATAATTTTCCGGGTGGATGATGATGCCGCGATCGATGTAACCCTTTCACATTATGGTCAACCGCTGTGATCGGCCTTTGATATGCTGAAAATAATTATACCCCGAATCAGTATCTAGTCAAATTACTCAAACAACCCCAGGGAAATAGTATACGTAATAGCGAAAGTAGTCTGATTATCTCTTTAGATCGACTAAAGTATGTCAAAGTCGCTAGTTGCTTTGAAAGTATTTCATGATGTTGCTGCTCCGTTATCAATAATCCCATTACGGCTAGTGTAATAGAGAACACCTACGCCCAGTGTGTGTGTGTGGGTGTTAATCGTATTAATATAATGCGATGAGACGTAGAGTTACTAACTAGCTAGTTAGCTATCTAGCGAGCTAGCTAGCTAGCTAGCTACTAGCTAGTGTGTTTACATGCTACCAAAACACTATCAAACTTTGTACCAACTAGCTAATATGACAAGTTTGATAACTGCCACACTTGGATCACGGCATTAACACAATTTTCACGGATATGAACATTGCATATCCTACATTGGAAAGCAACTTACTTTAGAGGTTACACATCACACACATTGGATAACTTTTGAAACTTTCAAAATTGCTATAGGATTATTTCATTTTGATACAATGGCTTGATTCTGCGTATAAAACTATAAATCCATTAATATTTTAATAGTACCGGTAGTTATAAACGCTACTCTCATATCGATAGTATACTATAAGTGTCAGTGATAAGTTGTAAATGAAAAAAAAAGTTATCAATAGAAACACTAAGTATGTACATACATACATACATACATACATACTCGTATATGACGCAGTAGACATAAATTTCAAATATAACACACACTTAAAACTTCCTCTCGTGTTGTATGTATGTACATACTAGTGCAATTAATCTTCTAAAAACGCCACGTGCGACCAAATCTACTCCACCATAAAGTACTTTTACATTTAACACTCATTTGGTTTCATACACAGCAATTAGAACTTTGGAATTGTTCAAATTATTCATTTCTTTACTTTATTGTTTTTATATTTAATATAATGCTGGGTCAGCTATCCCAACAAATGTTTAACTGTTTTTTGATTCTTTTCTAAATTTAATAATATTGCTAGAAGAACATACAATAGGTTTTATAAAAAGTTACTAGTTGAATAATTTTGTATCAGCAGCCTGCGGATGATGAATTGGTTCGTTTTTGGTTTTCTGGTTTTGGTGGGGTGTCGGCGTCTTCGGCCCTACGCCTCTAGACGCCAGGCGTCTTGTGTTACCCTTTCCCGTCTTTGAGGAGGTCGTCGAAACCCCTCTAGAATTCCAACGGAAGCTTTATTAGAATCAGAGTGGCCAGAGTACACATTGAGAAAGTTGTGTGTGTGTGTGTGTGTGTGTGTGTTGCAATGTGAAACTATTCTGGGCTTCTAACACATCTGTAGGTCATCCTATCCATTAAACGCTATCATATGGAAAATACTCGTACAGTTGTATGTCCTTAGTACGGAAAACTCTTATGATTACAAACACACACACACACACACACACACGATCTCTATGATAGAAGAAATAAAACAAATAATACACAATGTTTTTTGTTTGTTTGTTAAATACATAGATGATGAAATATCTCGTGTTGTATGCCCGCATTGCAGAGATAGCCCCATAGCGTTATAGTTTCTTTCGATTTTGAAACGTTATTAAAGTAATATATTTTATTCACGTCGACTCAAATAAAAGCAGACACAAATACAAAAGTGCCACGGCCGTTGAATGAAACAAAAGAATCAGCGCAGAACAAAATTATATTTGGCTTCTTCGAATAGATTTTCTTGTGCGGTTCATTATTGGAAGCTGTGTACAAACAAGAACAAAAAATTGAAGAAGAAAACAGCTGAATTAATATCACTACTCAATTGTTTCAATGCTGCACGCCATTGTGTGCTGCTGCTGCTGCGGTATTGGAAATATTGGGAAATGCTATTATTTAATAAATATCCTTTAATTGCAAATTCGATTTTATTCACCAAATTACGCCACATTTCACTCCTCATTTAATTAATATTACAAATATGCTCTTAATGCCCGTTATGCAAATTATTATTATTTTTAATTTTTTTTTCATTCTAATTCCGTAGTATTTGCACCATTTATTGGTTATGCAAGCAGGTTTGCATTTTCATCAAAATATGTAATTGCGCATGTGTGCGTGTTTAAGAGGTTTAGGTTAAGGTCAATCGCGTTAGCAAAGTAATCGATGCTAAAATGCGATGTTTAGAATATTATTAGTAAAATAAACAACTCGCGTTGTCTGTTACTTAATTTTATGCGCTACTTTTTCATATATTCATAACTATATGCATTAGAATGTATAGTAGCACCTCCACCAAAAAGTTCTAAAAATAAAAAACAGTGAAACTCGTTATATTAAACCAACACTAAAGTAACCCACTTTTGAAGTGAATCAAAATAATATTTCTTGTTTTGTCTGTAAATTACACACACTATACTATTTTATACATGCAGAAAATTGTACCTTTGGGATGGCCTATATATGGCAACATACGTACATACATACATACATACATACATACATACATATATAGATCTGTTTTCTGTGCATTCATATAATAATCACACAACAACAAACAAACTGAAGATGTAAGGCGCCAGAGCGACAACAGCACGTCGCCACCGCCGGTGCTGGCGTCGGTGCCGACGCCGCGGCGCCCCCGACGATACCGGATGGCAAGCGGGCCCGCCGCAGTCAAACCGTGGACGCCCTTGTGGTCTCATCTAACACGCGCACTCTTAACCAAATAATATGATCGAATTTACTATCGACCCTTGCTCTATTATCTTTCACAAAGACTGATTGAATTTTTCAATTTTCAAAAAAAAACTACGACTAATTGTGAACTGTGTCAGTGGTACTGCATTGAGAATATGGTAAGTTTATTTCAATGTGCTTTAAAATAATTATTTCCGTAAAATCAAGTTATTTTGACCAATCAGGCTTTTTTCCTAATAAAATATTATTTTTAAATGCTCTGTTAGGCGAGAGAAACTTTTTGTTACTTCTGTTCTTTGCCGGCTCTTTTTCATCATATATGAATAATTTAGTAGTTGACTGTGTTTTTGCATCTATTTTTAAGAGGTCATTTATTTTCTTTGCTATTTTGTTCGTAATATTGATAACCCATGTAACTGCCTCATTAAGCGCGGCTCACAGTGTCAATATAAACATGTAATTTACAAGAGGAAGTCGCTGTAATTTCCTGAATATGTTAATTTTACTTGTAATATTTTTTTTTAATAAAAACAATCTTCAACGCTGCCTGTCACTTTCAGGATATTAAAGTTCAACATTAATCTTGTACTCGCATCAAGTAAATTAATTTCAATTACATTTTGACAATTATTTGTGTCAAAAAACAAAAATTATATTTGTAATAAATAAATGTACAACATTATATAAATTAATATGTCTATTTAACGAGAAGAAACTTTCCTTAAATGTAGGGGTAGGCTTGTCAAAGGGTATTTAGCGCAACATATAATTATTTGGGACTAATTTAAACGGGTCACTTGTCACATAACACGCTTGAGTTATTACACATGTATGTATGTATGTATGTACGGAGCTCTCAACATTAAGCTGTCATTAAATAAATTTTAGGGTACCTTAACTTATTCTTAGGTTCATTTTCAAAATATGGGAATTTATTTTCACAAATAGATATACATATAACGTAAATGATGGTATTTTTATTTAGGAATTTCACAACCGAAAATAAACTTCTAAATATATCTGAAGAGTGTGTCTGTAAGGAACATTTCCGTAAGAAGTGTCACTATGAATACTTTTTTTCGTTTTCTTTAGCGTAGGTACTACTTAGTATATGACATCGCTTTTTAAATATGACAATCGTAATATTAATTATTTAAACATTATTGTTATTTATTTCTTTCAGATATGACTGAAGTACATTCAGCAATGCAACAACAACTGTATCTGTGCTTTATATTACTAACATGTATTTTCGGTAAGTACAAGTAGGTGTGTGTGTGTGTGTGTCCGTTGCAGGGTACCAGCAGATATTTATTTCGGTCCTTTTTTTGACAACTTCTTTTTATTTATAAGTAGGAATATAGGTGCCATGTCGTGCTCTGTCCCACCTCACACCAATGCAATGGCGAGTTTGGAAAAGTGGGATTGTTTATTATTCGAGAAAAGCCTTTGGGAAATTACTAGCTCTAGAAAAGCGGTGCCCTACGTATGTCCATCTTGTCTGATTTAATATAATACCAACCAACCATCAGTTGACATAATTTAAAAGTACACTTTTCCAATTCGTTCTACTCAAAAGATTCAAAAAACAAAAATCAAAACAATTTTGTTTTAATAATAAAACACATAATCCAACATGGTTCGGTAATTAATTTAATATATCAACACGGTGCGTATTAAAGCAAAAATTGTTTGTTTTAAAAACGGTTGTCATTACACCATGGGGTGGTCAGGAAATGGGGTTATATTTTTATGAAAAAAACCAATTAAAAAATTAAAAAGCTCACGAGTTTTTCGATTATCTCTTCGACGTTAAGCATGGCCAGAAGCAATGGTATGTAGTGGAGGGAGGGGGGGTGGTGTATTAGGATAATGGGCTGGACGCCGTGTTTTAAGTACGTCGTAATTTAATTTGCATTAGCGCGTCGCAACAGCTCTGTGTTCTGCTGTTGAAATGTGCGTAAGTCAAGTGACTTATGCTATTGCTGTATTACAAGTACTCTGGAGATGTTTTTATTCTCGAATTATTTTCTACATTCGTTTTGATTGTTTTTTTTAATTTAAATTGTATTATTTAATGTTTTAATTATGACACACACACACACACACACACATACAAAGAATTGAATATATTATTCAAAATGGTTTTATTAATTTTAACAACTAGTCTAAATCTATTTCTATACTAATGCAGTTAGTCGTGCTGTATGTATGTATGTATGTATGTACATATAGTACAATCGATATATGCAATACAGTTTAATCATTACGACGATATGCACCCGCAAGCCACAAGGCCAGGGAACAATTCACCCGTTGCCTAGTCTCGCTTTGCATTTCTATTCCCCGCAAACTAACTTCTAACAACAATCTGCGAGAAGAAGCATTCCACAGACAACTGGCCCCTAAAGGAGTAGTAAAACGCACCAGTACCAGTGCAAAAATTAAAGCTTCATTCTACTATTACGTGTAAAACATTAGGTAGATACTTATGTGAATTACGATATGATTCGTAAAGTTTGGGCGGCGAGGGGTTTTAGAGACAATAAATCACTGTGACACCTGGTGACATATTGTGCCCTTTGAGGCCAAAAAAATAAATAAAATAAATAGGAAATGAAGTAATACCTACTCAATAATAGTTTACTAGCAAATGCTACAATCCTGGTGGCCATTTTGTCAATTTGAAATTCCAATTTCCCGTCTTGAAAATTTCGCAGAGTTTCTCTCCAACGTCAGTTGAGAACTTTTTATAGAGTTATATGCAAATCTTGAGCAAATATCTTGAGAACATTTTAAATTGTTTTAAATATTTCATAATGTGTTCTTTTTTAAATCTACATTTTTACTATTGCATTTGCATCAATAGTAATACCTGTGTATGTGCATTACTTTTTAATTAAACACACTCTGATTATATTCATTTTTATATACATACATACATACATACATACATAGTATGTTGTGTTCCAAATATTTTGGTACCTACCTAATAAATAAAATATATTATTTTCCACTTTTTGACTTTGTGAAATATGTGAAACAACCGCTATTGGTTACAATCATTTGACGTTTGATTTATTTGTTATTTTTCCACCCACTAATTCATTCGGTTTTTTTTTTTTTATCGTTTCAGAGTTTTAAATAAAATGCAATCATATGATTAATTTAATTAATAGTTAACAATAAATTTCATGATTCCACATTATACATTTATTTTAAATTTAAATAATATTATATAGCTAGAAGCGCAGAAGTGATATATCCTCATAGCATTTAATTTAATGGACTAACGTTATAAATTTATTTTATAAATAAAAATAAATGCTCCAAGCTATTAATCTATAGGTACCTACCTAAATAAAGCAAAAAAGTAATATACCTTATGTATACGCATTTAAATAGTAGCTTTATCAAGCAGTGTTAACATGGTCTTTGGGAAATGTTAGGAAAATATTTTGTGTATCTCGCTCCGAAAAGTTTCGAGTAAAAGCAACACTTGCTATGCACGTCATGATGCGAAAATTCCACAAGGAACTGTTCGCGTGTTATTACTGTTTATTCAAAATATACCAAACATCTGTGTGTGTGTGTATGTGTGCGCATATTCAGAGATTAAGAACATTTCAAACAAATATTATAATACACAAACATGTTCTGTGTAGATTTACATTTTCAAGTTTTCGTTTTAAGTTAAAGAAAACTTATGGCAACATTTGGCAAAAACTACTTTTAAATTCTGATTAATTCAATGCTTTAAATTTTATGCCAAAAAACGCCAGAGCGATCCGTTTGACTAAGAAAGATGTTCGGACTCAATGTTAGTAAATATTTGGTTTGTTTGCAAAATAAATAAAATCAATGTTGAGGACCAAATAAGATTTGTGTGTACGGCAAACATTTGTACTGGGGATTTTCTATAAAAAGATTTATCTGATAGAAGTGAATTCAATAGAATGTAATTTATCATAAACATACATGAGTCTATGTTTGGGAAAGGGGGAGTACGTACAATATGTACATATATGCGTTATCATTCTTTTTAAGAGTGTATGTTCCATTAGGCGACAGCAAATATCCCACTAATAATCTAAAATATGTGTCGCAACATATGAAAGTAACTTTTTGGCTCAAAATTAAAAAAAAAAAAAATGCTATAGATACATAGTATTTGATTTCTTAAATTTTAGATTTAAGTTGCGGTAGTCTTCGACTAGAACCTGACAGGGATGAAGTAGCATTCAATGAAAACGAAAAATATTTCGTCATGTGCGCAGATAGTGACAGGCGAAGTGTCACTTGGTCGAAAGGTCGGAAAGGTTTGATTGGAGGTCAGTTTAAGCCAGGACAACCTCATGTGACGCGAATGGGCACACATCTGGCCCTTATATTTGATAATATCACCTCCAGCAATAGAGGCGACTACTTTTGCAGGAGCGAAGAGGATGAAATTGTATTTAAACTTACTGTTATACGTAAGTTTTGCTTAGAGCACGATCCATTTGCACCACAATTTCAGAACAAGAGCGGCTCTAAATTATATTTTACCATTTGCTGTTATTAGTTTCATAATTAAAAACCCATTGAAATGAGATTATCAATCACTGTTTAATTACCAAGAAAATTCAATTTATTTTCAGTATTTCAGATGTGTTCACTCAATGAACGCCATTGAAATAACCATCAAATGGATAACTAAATTTGTTAATTACTTACATACTATTTTGTGTTTGTACCATTTTAAAATCTTTTCTTTAGTATTTAAGGCATTATACTAAGCTGAAAATATGTAGATCCCTTCGAACTCTCAAATACTATACAAGTCTAACGCTTTCGTATTTTATTGTAATACGATATACTTTTATAGTACCTATAACGTTTGTCGATACCTCCGCAATACAAACTGTTATGGAAGGACATCCAGGTCTTGTAAAATGTAAAGTCAAAGGTGATCCAAAACCTACTATAGTGTGGAAGTTTAATGGAGCAGATCTTCCGTGTAAGATGTTTTTATTCGGTTTCTTAGGATTTGTGTTAACATATATAGAATGTTACAGCTTCTAAATATGAATTGGTAAACGAAGGACTTAAAATCAAAAACGTTAGTTTGGAAGACCGAGGAAACTACACGTGTACTGGCTTCCAGTTTCCAGTAGGAATCAGAGATGATAAGAATATTCAGTTGAATATAAAACGTAATCGTTCTTCTCCCCCTGTGTCACCAATTGTGTTACTAATTATATATCCATACAGATAAACCTATAAGAAAACAAGTCCATGCTAAAGTCGATATTTTATACGGATATTTAGATGGAAAAGTCAACCTAACGTGCGAAGCAATCGCAGAGCCGAAAGCCAAATTTACTTGGACCAAAAACAAAACTAAAATCCATAAAGAACAAGTAATTGAGCAACCACATTGGTCCATATATGAGGTAGGTCATCAATCGTAGTTTGGCTGCCTGATAGCAGAATTCTGCATTCCTTTTGCTGTAGCTGACCATACAAACAAAGGAGGATTTCGGAGACTACCACTGCAAAGCCGAAAATGAACTCGGTATTCTGGAACAAATAATAAATGTCCAGGAAGGTGTCAAGCCGCCACCACCTCAGAAAGTACTTCTAAACAGTGCAAACGCCAACAGTTTGGTCGTAGAAGTGGTTGGCGCAGAAAACAAAACCGAATTACCTGTGAAAATGTTGAATATGCTTCCAATAGGATACAGAATTTATTATCTAATTAAAGATAAAGGGTTTGATAAACTTAATGAAACAATGCAAGGTTAGTAAAGATCTTGCTTCAGCCACGTGAAGAAACTCTTATTTGTTTTTTATTTTAGAGGAAATATGGTCTGCAACAAAATATCTAGACTTTGACAATAAGGAAGGTAAGTTTCTTTATCGTGATCTGCAACTGATCTCCACTACATGCTTTTTCTTGTGTTTCAAGACAACACATTTGTCATTCCTGAATTGGTGCATAACAAGCAATATTTCCTGAGGGCCGCTACACGAAATTTAGCCGGGTTATCCGATTTTACCCCGAGTGTCTCTTATAAAACATTACGAACTCATGCAGAATCGTCCACCTCCAGTTCGTGTGCACTATACTATTCTATACTGACTTTGCTTTTGTCTGTGTTGGTTGCGTTCATTCAGTAAATTCAGAACTTGGTGTTAGTGTTTTGAACTTAAGCTGTGCTTGAGGTGCTTCTAGGTGGACAAGGGGGCCAGGGGGACCAGTGGTAAAGAATAATACCAGAGAAACGACTTAAAACGGGATAATATATGTATAGTATATTCCATGATCTTCCAACAATTAGGATTACCAACATTACTGCATGAATGTATGGAAGAAAGAGATATTCTGTGGTAATCCTACTTCCAGTTGATGTTTGCCAAAACTTGCCAATGTGAAATTTCAATGTAAACAAGTGTCTTCCAAAGTTTGGAGCTCTTCAAGGACGAACATTGCGGAACTTTCTTTAGATTTAATTCTTAAAGACTTTTTTTTGAATGTATGAGTCCCACAACTTGAAGAACTCCAAAAAATAAAGACAGTCCTATTTGTAAATGTATAACCTTGGCTTTTGTTGCTCACACTAAACATTCTAAACTTATTCTTTTACCTATCTTTCCAATTAATATAATAAAAATATAATGTGTATTGTTTAAACAAATGAATGGTGATAATGTAAAATAATTAATAAATAATATACATAGATATATATATATATATATATATATATATATATATATATATATATATATATATATATATATATATATATATATATATACATATAACTATAAATGTTCCAGAAATTCTATAGGTATTCTATATAAAAGATGTTCCCAAAATGTAATATACGTATGTACCTTTGTTAGTATTTTGTATTGTTGTAACACCACATATATATATATATATATATATATATATATTTACGTAAAAAAATGGAAGATTGTTAATATAAATATACAAATATAAGCTTGGCAACGTTTATTTTCAAAATGTTTAAATAATAAAATTATTTAAACATTGGTGTAATGTTATTTTATCCTAAAACACTGGACGTATCTATAACAATTACTTTGCATTCAAAGAAGCTTTAATAAATTGAGACAACTTGCAAGGTATGTCGACAACAAGACTTTATATAGACTATATATTTGTCCCTTATTTTTTAGGACACCTTAAACAGATTTATTCGAAAGGCTAAAAATTGTAAAAGTTTTTAGAAAAGTAGTCATTCGTATCACAATCCATTTAGATGAAGCCGCGTGTACCAGTTGTGTAAGTACTTTTTTTTATCAAAAAGTTGACGTAACTTTTTTTTAATAGCAACATTTCAAAAGTCAGTTAACTTTTTCAAGTGCCTGAAGACTATCGCATTTTATAGGAAATGATATTTCAGTAGTACAAGTTAGTTAAAAATAAAAATCACCGGATAATTGGACAAATTTAAAGTTAGTACAAGCGTTCCTAAGTTTTCTAGTTAAAATAAAGTTAAGAGGTATTATTATTATTATTATTACTCAACATTTGTTTAATTTCCTTTCAGCATTATCATCAAACAATATGGTCATAAAATGCTTAAATATGAAATAACCATTAGTGCTGTCTGTGGCTTCAATCATCCGTAAAGGGTGAACCCTTCAAGTTATAAATGCATTTCCTTTAAAAGCACATGCAGATAAGTGCGGTTTAACCCATTTCAAAATGTAAATCAACTTTGTAGATTCCTGCAGCACACTAGTCATAATTTACACAAACATCTGTGCTGCTCGCAAAACGGCATTCATATAAATTAAATTAAGCGCTGGGCATTTCACGTGCACTTTACAACATTCCACTAACACCACCACCAAATGAACAAGTTACCAATCTATTTATTCATATATGAATGTATATAAATACTTGCATATACCTACATATGTATGTGTGATTATTAATTCATCTAATTCACTTGTGATGCAAGCGTTTCAACCCGCAACGAAAATATTCTGACAATTTTACTTTGCCCTGGAGGACATTTATTTGTTATTATTCAAAGCAAGTATTGTTGAAGTACAACTATATTAAGTAATATTTCATTTGTCAAATGATGTCAGAAAAAACCGGCAGACTATTTGTCCAATTCAAGCGACATCTAAAATAATTTCGAAGAAAATCTTATTTTGTCTCAACTGGAAAGGCTTTCCTGTTGTATGCGGGACAGAATGGATAAAGTAACCATGTGATAAATGATATAGAATAAACTAGGTAAACTGGCGTCACATATAAATAGAGGTATCAACAGATAATAATATTTTATTGTACAAATATACATATGTATGTATGTAGGTAAGAGTTTAAAACTATATTATTTTATTTATAACATCCTGTGTGATAGCGTACGATTATATTTAATATGTTAGTATCTGTGAAGGATAGTAAGCAACATTTAAGTACGTTTCTAGCAAATAATATTTGTAAAATAACTATTTAGCAGAAAGCTAAGCGTTAGATATTTTATACCTATGTGTATTCGCCTATAAAATATTTAGGTGTAATTTAGATCGGCCAGCGCGCGCATGCACAGCATATGCATATTACGGGGTGACTCGGAACATTCTAATGACGCGGTCTATAGTAATGATTAGCGTGGGAAACTAATAAATAGATATAGATCCCACCCACACGTATTACTCTGGCTGCCACTCAATTAATGTTAAATATTGAAACAATATGTTTTGTTCACATTTAATTGCAATGCATATTGCACCGATATTCGTTAGGTGCACTAAAATCGATTTAATACAATTTCCGTTTTATATTGCTACGCCATTTCCCACTACACTCAGCATTTGATAGTTGCGCTACGTTATATGTAATTAGATTTCTATACAAAAAGCCCGAGTCTAAAATAAATTTTGCAATCTTTAATTAAATTTGGTAAATGTCTGCTGTAGAATCACATACTGGTTTGTTTAGGTATGCAAAAAAAAATGCTTTTAATTCGTAATTGTTTTAAATTGTAAGGCATGCATACAAAATTAAAAAGCAAATACGAAATGTCTTATAAAAACGTATCTCATTTTATGGCAATTACTTTAAGTTAATTTAACTGTGATAGAGTAATTTTTTTTGAGATGTCATTGAATTAGAAAAAAAAAACAAATGTAGCATCTTTAAGATTATATGGTCACAATATATTTTTCATATGTTTCAAGCATTTATTGATTGCGTCTTTTTATTTGGGATTTTTTAATCGTAGCGATTTTAATAAAAACAAATTCAATTTTTCAGGAATGTACTGTAATATTTGAAATATTTTGTGGTGCATTTTCAATAAATTTTCAACATTGATAAATATGGTAACCCTTTATTAAATAATATATTAAAGTTTCCCAAATTCTTTTACAATAGCTATCACTGACGCATGTAAATAAGCTGTAGTATATGTTTGTTTATTTGCTAAGTTGTTATGGTTAGCGACCACATCGAACGTTGTTTGAACGGCAAACTAGAGAATATAAAAGACCAAAACTCCAACTGCATTGCGTCGTCTCTTTCTCTCTATACCTATATACATACATACATACATACATACATACATATATACAAGTTTATAGTAAGTATATAAAGTCCCCGAGTGCTTTTGAGTGCAGCCAGTCTCTTACCGTGATACACATGTGTCTCTTTACGTCTTCAGCACGTCCTTCCTTTGTTTTCTGGTTGTTTCAACCAACGACCCCGTACATACATAGATACATACATAGATACATACAAACAGGCCCATCTAAACAGCAATTCACTGCAATGCAGATGATAGCGCATTTAAGATAAAAACGACTTTTATTTTCGGCCTACCAAATTTATTGCACTAGCCTTGTTACCTGATGGGTAACAAATTAACGTTTCAAATTAACGTATCCATTGCGGGGTAATTAATTACGTCACTAGACAATTTAATTAATATTTTCTCCACCCCCGTTCTGGTTGTCTATAGATTTATAGAAATCTTACCACAATCAGATGACACTTATACTTGATAATTACTGAAGATGTGGCAAAATAATTGAGGCGCATTTAAAAATAAGTCATGTGTTGGCCACATGAGGTCACGTGAGATAGTGTTGTTGCGAACTCATCAAGCATCTGTCGCAAATCACATTTTAATATTCCAGCTTTGCGGTACGTTTCTGAAAAGCACTGGCGCGGCGTCGACGCTGATGGCGCTAGTGATCACATCAGCGCGGCGTACCATGTGCGTCCGTATAGTGTAAACGTCACCGGGGATATTTCACATTTCAATGCGTACATAGCAGCCCACGCACATTTATTCGGTCGGCAATAATTTGATTCAACTTATGGAAATCAAACATTTCTAGTGCTATGTACGTATGTTTATGGTCTGAATAATAATGTATATATATATATAATATATATATATATATATATATATATATATATATATATTTTTATATATATATATATATATATATATATATATATATATATATATATTATACGTATATAGTAGGTAGGTAGGTATATATTATTCGTAAGCTGTGATGTGTTTTCGGCAATAACCTTTTCGAATGAGACGTCTAAATAGATGACGTATGGCACGCTATTGTTTGGCCTTAAGTGCATTGAGTGTACTATCGATCTTTCAGTGACACTAGACTTCTTTCAGGACTGAAAAGGTGTGTGTGTGTGTTTTCTCACAGATATACGTGTATGGCTTAAGATTTTTGGATGGAAATGTGTCGTCAGCATTATTTGCGGGCAACAGGGTCTCTCTTAATAAGTCTAATTGTAATTCTGTTCGGGCTTTTGGGTGGGACATGACAAGAATGCTGCGTACTAGTGGGGGCGGTAATACGAGCAAAAACAGACTTCAAAGAACCAAAAGGGGCGGCGGCATTAGGTTGTATATGTGTATGTGTGTCCATAAGGTACTTCAGGTTTACTACTAAAGTTTATAGGAATTTAACAAACATCCTTTTTGAAGCTGAACTTACAAAATTACGTATTTCATTGCTGCGTACACTTGTAAGAATGATTATTAGGAATTGAATTTTTATTTTATTTTATTTTATTGTACTCAATAACAATACAGCATTTGAATAATCTAATATTGGGGGTCCATGACGCATAGTTGTAGTTGTTTTCATTTTTTGATGAGTAAATATTTTTCTTTTTTTGTTACAACAACGGAATATGCCTACTGCCGGTCGGTCGGTCCTTTTGCCACATCTACGCTACGACAGATGATCCACGAACCCAACACATCAACCACTCTCTTGGAATAGGTCAGAGAATTTTTAATGCCAACGTAAGTAGCTACCCTTAAATGTTCTCAAAACAAATTGAATCATTGTTTAAAAACACATTTACATTTTACATACAGTTATTAGAATTATCAGTTAATGTAATACCCAATTTTTAATGAAACTGAAACATGAATTAATTTATTAAATAAATGTATGAATCTAAATATAGTATATGAGTTTTTGTTCTGTAAAGAAATCCTTTTTCCTCTGGGTATTTTTATTTTCAGATGTGTCACATCATAATACACAAAAAAGGGCTCCTCAAAGGTAAGTACATATTTATTTATTTTTTATACAAATTGGAATTTTAAGTCATATATAACGTCATGATTTGAATTAATTTTTTTTCAATTTTCGTTAAAATTTGGTCAAAATTTGAGACGCTAAAATCGCGAATCGGGGAGAATTTTTTTTTTGATCAAAGAAACGGCAAGGCTATAGCCTTGGTCTTTTTTCGATTTTTTTATCGCTAAAATCGCAAATCGCCGTGCTCTAGGTAGGTATACTACATATATATATATGGAATTAGCACTCGTGTTCTGGTTCTGTAGGTACTAGATTCTAGTGCAGGACTAGTTTACGATGTTTGACACAACACACACACACACACACACACATTTGCATATTGCTACCACTGCTCATTGACTACTAGGACGTTAACCGAATTTATTACTACTGGTTTATGTAACAAATAACTTCACACCATTGTTGTAGGTATAGTAAACATGTAATAAGATATATTTAGACTTTTCTTCACAAAGTTCTGCTTTGGTTTGAAACAACAGGAGGTTGATTAGCCTTTTGCTGCAAATGCATATGTTACTGAAAATTAATTGAAATACATCAAGAATACGCGCTCAGATGCTGGCGCATATAAACTAAGATAGATTACTGAATGTTAGAGCTTGTTAGCTTTAACCGCGCATTCATTTTATACTGTCTCGAGTCGAGCTTCAGACCGATATTTCATTCGTGCTGATTCTAGTTATATTTGTCAACTTTTAACTAGTAATTTTTCAATATAGTTTCACAGTTTATTTGAGTTAAGATTTAAATTAATGATTGCACCACAGTAGTAATCAAACATTATTGCACCGACGGAATTTCAATTGCTTTTGTTAGAACTTTAGTTTAATATTAATTCTCAAATTAAATGTTACAATAAATAAGTTTTCAATGTTTTCGTTTATTGTAATTTTCTAGAGCAGTCCAACTAGGTTATATGCAAAAAAATAAATCTAATACGAAGTGCTGAATATTTTGTCGATATTTCATAGACGGGTTTATCCAATCGTATTGACAGCACCCGTATTTCTTCACTGCTGCGGTGAAATATGCCTTTATATATATATATATATATATGTAACTTTTTTATTATTGTGTGTAACGTTTTATTTTCTTTAACATACACACACGAGATATTATCTGAAAATTTGAAAACTCTATGAGAAATGTTGTATTTATTTTTTGAAAGTAGTAAAATAATTTGTCGTAAAGGTCGTCATATCTATCAATCCATGTGTATGATGTGCGATTGCGCCTCTCTGTTTGTGTGTGTGTGCATGATGGCTTGGCTAATATTTGCAAAAGTTCAACACAGAAGATAGATTGCATTTTTAAATCGATGTTAGTTTAAACCTCTAGCTGAGGCAAAGGCGTACAGTCGCGATGACTCAATCATCCAATGGCAAATATATTTTTTATTTCTTCTGTATGTGTGTGTTGTTTGCATTCAATCAATTTCCTCATCATAATTGCTATATAGTAGGGGTACATACATACTTCATTTGCACGCGATATCAAATGCAAAACGATAGTTCGTGATAACGCCATATGTGATTGAACTACACGTGCTTAAATCAAGCGATTCCTTTTTTAAGTGTAACGAGCGAGTGAATATTTTTTGTGCATCCCGTAACAACTGAAAACATTTATTACTTGTCCATTTTTGGCTTGAAAGTCCTACAAAAACTAAAAAGGGGATAATCATGTCATGACATATCCATATATGCCACTGGATAGGGGTTATAGAAGAATCGAAAACACATACACACACACACACACACACACACACGTACATACATAAACTGCATGAACTTAGCCTTCAGCAATAAATAATTGTTGAACAAAATAGACATGTAATGTTTCTCAATTTCTTGATTATAAATGTACATAAGTAAGGCAACTACGTATGTATGTATGTATGTATGTATGTATGTTTGTACATAGAATAAAATGGCAGCACACAACAAATTAGGAATGTAAAAGTAGTATGGTCGAGTACCTATAGTAAAAATAGCAATAAGCTCACAAAAGTGAACACATTGACGTACAGATGAGGGAGTGAGTGGGTGGTGGGCTGTATGAACCGTGGAAATTACGTTTTAATATTTCAGTGGCAGAGTTTTGCAGGGGTGCAGAGGAGTGTTGGTAGGGCAGACATCACTAGCGCCACGACGCTGTACCACGAATGCATTAAACGTCGACTCAATCATATCAGTGTGCTGCCGACCAGAATGTGCTAACGTCAGCATAGATATTTTACATTTGAACACACACATATACACCCTATGCAATCATTTTTTATCCCCTAAAAACAATTGACAATCAATTCTGAAGCCAGTGTACAATCATTAAAACAATGTCAATTTGTTTTACATTTTGAAATGTACACCCCAAACGCACTCTGTGATCCTGTGGTCCTTTTTGGTTGATAAATGTCCAGGACACGAACATTAATCTGCTATGACGTGATTTAATATTATAACTAAATATGTAAACAGACTTTACGAATGAGATACACATACATACATACATACATGGAAATTACATTAGAAAGTAAATAGGTACTACATACATACTCGTATGTGAAAGGTTTTTATGTTTAACAAAAAGTAACAAAAAACAGATCAAATCTTCTAGTAATCGTGTTAGGATTTTATAATTTATATCATGTCTACTTCAGGCTTGAAAATGTTTAAAAGCTTTCTTGTAAATTGTCACTTTTGGAGCATTCGCTAGCAGAAATGTGTAAGTCAAATAACAGTATGTGGTGAGAGTTTCGTCTCATGTTTACATTTTCTATGAAACAGTGTTTAATTACAGAATAAATGTTGAATAATTCTCACAAGCCATTCCACATAGTATAACATAACAAGTAGGTATATATGTATGTATATATGTATGTATGTATGTATGTATTTAGGTAGGTAGGTAGTTTTCTTTATAGGTATGTACTACATACATACACTTGACTTTGAATTGCAGAAACGAATGTTTTTAATTTGACTATTTGTTTTGTAAAACAAGATCCGCTCAATAATCGAATTAGAAGCTTTAACCCTGTCGAATACGAACGTACTTTATCTAGTTGTAATTCTATTAGAAAGAACAAAACTTGAAATCGCTCTGCGTCTTGTGAACACTTGAAATTTATTCTATTTTACTTTGTATTGACATTTACTTAGGTAACTATATAATTATCTTAATAAATAAATCTTTATTTATTACAAGTTTAGAATTTAACAAAAATGGTTCTAATATATGTATGTATGTACATACATACATACATACATACATACATACAATGCGGTTATAACTCATAAGTAGTATGTATGTATGTATGAGCGCAGAATGAGGACAGGCCCATATTTCTTCGGTGTTTTCTACGCGAAATTATTCGTTTAGGAGTAAAGAATGCACTTAATAATATCTACAAAAAAATCACACCGACGCCATGCACATTACGCTCTGTCTGTGATTTATTATTCGTTTCTCTTGTGATTTTCAAATTAATTACAAGAAAAACTACATTTGATACACACACACACACGTTTAAGATCAATCATAACAACAACAACAACACCTATTTCCAGAAAACAACACTCTACTAACATACATAGGTAGATTAATAAATATAAAATTTGAATAACTACATTTGCAAAGGCTTTAAAATATGACGTTGGCAAATGATGGAAGATTTCTCTCGGGTAAAAGTCGAAATACGGTTACTGATAGGTATACGTACTAGAGAGACAATCATTTCAACAGTTAATAAATGCGTTTTGGCAAAGTTTATCAATTTTATCAAGTGAAAACTTTCGCAAAGGTCATTACGATCGCACCCGCTGTGAAACAAAAACGTATCACTCAACGCAACTGCGGATTTAATGAACACATCTGTTATTTCTCGTTACTTGATATAATTACATACATACATACACACATACGTAGGTACCTATACTACATTCATTTACAAATGTGATTCTTTTAAAACTTAAATATTATTCACGCAATCAAATTAAAAATGTCCGCAAACAACAATAAAATGAAAATTATTTTTTATTTTTTTTACTATTCATAATATGCATGTGTACATATTTCAGTAGCGAATGCATGTTACATATGTTTACTATTTTAGTATTTCAGTCACGTACTGAAGTCCTGAAAATTCGTCATGACATTGTTTTATGGGTACGGCTCGTCAAACCGAATTAAGTAGATATATATATATATATATATGAATGTTAAAAGTTAAGTTTTTATTGAGTAAATTTATAGTTCGCAGACGCTTATTAAATGCATTAATCTCTTCATAATTTGGTTTTTTGAAAATCCGCACTCGCCTCCCAACCAACCAGCCAGCCAACCATTTTAATAACACTGCTCTGATTTATTCGCGTTTGATATTTCATTCCATGATGATAGTTCGCGCAATCATATTGCGGTGGTATATATATCGTATATATATATATATATATATATATATATATATATATATATATATATATATATATATATATATATATATGATATTATATATATATATATATGCGTATTTGTTTGTTAGTTAGTTATTCTTGTTAACAAATACATACATAAGTACATATATATTATGTTCACACTCACTATACAATTTTTATGTGCACATAAAACAAGTTATTTTACCCCTTACGTCGTTGTTTTATGACCGGTCATAAATCTTAATAAGACTGAAAGAAAGCTCGGTTTACGATGCTGAAAATACATCGTTTTCGCTTTAATTAATAATTGCCTACATTTATTATTATACCAATACACAAAAACACACACACACACACACACATTTATAAAAATTGGTTTAGACTTTTTGTTGGTTCAACCACAAAGTTAAGTAATTTTAAACAATTAAAGAAACGTTATGTTTGTTATGGTGTACTTATACAATTTATGAATTTTGAACGTTGATTGGTGGATGCGCCGCCACTGAACGCTGTCATGCAAATGACATTTATTTTGTGACGGGTAAAAAATGAAAAATCGTACATTTTAAAATGAACAAACAGTTTATTTATGCAACAGCTCATACGGTTTGACGTAAATGTAATTATATAACATACATTTTTAAACACTGTGCAGAAAAATAAAATTGCCCTAATATAGTGAAAAATAAAAATATGTAGTACCTAGGTACATACATACATACATCATGTGGTTAGGTCCTATATGGAAAAGTTTTAAATGCCATTTGGCTTATATTCAAAACGGTGCGTTAGTAAATAAAATTTGCCTAATTTATTTGATCGACTAATAAAATTCGAAAACCACAACATTCAACAATATTCTATATCCATAACAAAACTAATGATCCATAGAAAATGGCCGTTTTATACGTTCTGTTTTTATGTATCCTCTAGCAAACGAGTTTCTTTTTCGCATAAAGCCCTGGCCTAACAGTCCGTTAAGTTATGCGCTCTGCGTCCACCAACAACACATCCTATTTTATTTTTATTTTTTTCCACTTTGATTTAAAATCCCACAAGATGAAAATTAAACACAGATGATGGCGTGAACATTGATACATTTCCGCGACAATCATCCTTAACTTTTTCATCAACATTATATGGCAATCAAAGCAACTTAATAAAATTAAATTAAATCTCCCCTATTACAGTGTGAAATACGTACGAGTAATTACGAGCCACAACAGATAAACATCCCGTGCGAAAAAACCGTAACTCGTTACAGGTAATTACGAGCAGCGAATAAATAGTCATACTTGACCTCTAACTTAACCTGTCGTTAATCCTGAATTTATTTAATTAGGTAGGTACTACGAGAATCGAAAATTTTATTTTATGATTAGGTAAATCAAAAATTGCTTACTGAACACTATGAACATTAATAATAGGTAAATCATCTTAAAACTAAATATTATACCTACATGATAAGTTAATAGGAAGTAGGTACCTACGAGTACATCCTATTAACGGCCAAATGGCATTTGTATGTTTGTCGTCCATTGCACTTACTGATTGTTTCAATTCTATAAAACAAAGTATTAATACGTAGTGTAGTGTAGTAAAATGAGCCGGTGATCTGAAGCTGAGAAAATAGTGCGTAATTTTCATGTACCTTTTGCAATGATCACTGAGCATAGAATCGATAGAAGCGCCTATACTTATTTATACATGTTAATTGATAGGAGCAACTTTTTATAAAGTGCATGAATATTCTTGAAAATCAATGAGTTCACAAGTACTAGAATAGTATTACAATAAATCAAACATTTTGTTTCATAATGTCATATCTGTATATATGTACCTAGTATATGTGCAACTTGAGATATAAACTGTTTTTTCTTTGCCGATATATATACCTACATACATATATACACTTGTATTTAATATTGACTTTTGTGAGGGCGGCGGGTTTGGCTGAAGGCGGTGTTTACTCGTTTATCGGTCCTCTCTCGAGATCAAAATTGATCCTGGCGTAGTATATATGTATATATATAGTACAATAAGGCACGGGTGAACCAGACAGATGTCACCTCTCGAAAACTTTATTCTTTCGTTGTTATAAATATCTTACATATGTATGTACATACATACGTATGTACATACATACATACATCGCAAAATTAGTTCTAGGAAGCTATTTAAACACTTTTATTTATTGACTTTTATTAATAATGTTTTACAACATTTTGAACTGGAAGAAGAAGTATTTTTTTAACACTCTCTCAATCAAATAAAACAAACTAATTAGAAACAGATATTACATTTATTTATCATCAATAAATTCTTATATACATATAACTTAATGGCAATGTACATTTATCAGATTTAGATACGATTCAGCGTCTGTAATTCTGTAAAGAAAATACATTTTCGGTGTAATTTATCGCATACATTTGGAATAAATGTTATTGCACACAGTTTCATTAACAATTTCAGTAAATAGTTAGTACAGAATGACAGACTTGTTGCGAATCATGCCATAACATAATGTTTAATTACATACTTAATACATAATATTCTTATAATTAATAGCGATTTAAACCAATACTAAACGCCTAGGAATGACTACAAATGTGGAATGATTTAAAATATTGAGCTTACAACAAAATGAGCTAGTCCATCCCTGATTTGTAAGGAAATACACTCTTGATTTTCTATGTAGTAGGTATACATATATACTCGTATATATATATATATATATTTATATATATTGTGATTGATTTGATTTAGGTACCTACATATATGAAAAACAGTCATTCACAACATCGTTTATATTCACTCACTTAGAGGGATTCACTTTTATAACAGAGCACCTAGTGTAAGAGCCAACAAACATAGATAAATCGTAGACTGTATTATGAGGTGGGTCGGCAGTGACCCCGCCGCAGTGATAGAGTCCGCGAGCAAGCGTAACGTTCTGTAGACGGACGGTGGTGTGTAGTCGCTTATTCCGGCTATGTTCCGGGTGGCAGCCCGGACTTCGTACTCGGTGTTGTGGATTAGCCCGGTTAAAATGTAAAAGCCACCTAGGGGGCATATGGAAAACAATTTATCGAAAATCACCATTGGGATGGGGGATTAGCTTTGTTACCTTCACTGACACTGTTAAAGTCTGCATTATCAGCCGCACTCCACTTATCCGTAATACCCTTTGGTCGATACTGTATCCGATACCCTGTAGGATACATGTCGATAGGCATTTGGGTGTTGTTCAAATTCGGTCCTTTTATCTCAATGTTAAACGTGTCAGAGCTGATGCCTCTAAGACGTAACTCTTGAGGTTTTGGGGGCTTGTCGCCCTCTAGTAAAGTTACGATTTGATCTAGAGTTCCCAGTGAATTACTGGCTTTACAAAGGTAGTTGCCGAAGAATGACGCGTCTTGAATATATAGCTAAGAACAAAGATGAAGAAGTGTATATATATGTATATGTGTATGTATCGGAGTCATATAGGCATATATATATATATATATATATATATATATATATATATATATATATATATATAAATATATATAATACTTACTTGTAATATAGACCAATGCGTTTTTTGAATAATCCGCCCAGACATTTTTAATAACTGTTTATAGGGCCGAAACCACGTAAAGTTTGCTGCAGGTTCTGCGATAGCTTCACATGTTAAATTCACTTCGCCCCCAACGTATCCATAAGCTTGCTTCACTTTCGCATGAACCATTTTTTTATGCATTGGTTTATCTAAAATGAAACAAACCATACGTATAAGTCGACAGTTGATTCAATATAAATATAGGTCTTACGTTGAACATTCAATTTGATATTTTTTTCTTCATACATGCTGGTTACAGGCGACACTTGATATGCTCTGCATGTGAACGTTCCTCTGTCTTCTAACGAGACGTTCTTTATCTTGAGGCCATCTGCGATGATTGTATATCGTGGTGCTGGACAAACAAATAACAATTGCACATTGAACAACTGCGTTGTTACTTACGCGTACTTTATTACTTACTAGTAACATCTCTGCCATCAAATTTCCATAGTACTTTTGGCTCTGGATCCCCTTTAACCAAGCAACTAACAACAGCTTCTCGGTGTTCTTGTGCCGTTTGTACTATGGGTGTATTTGTAAAACTTATTGGCGCTACAATACACGCATATTTAAATATAGGTACCTAAACAATATAATTAAGTGTTAACTTACAAATAACTATAAGTTTAAATGACACAGTTTCATTGTGGGAGCGGCACGTGTAGTGGCCTCTGTCTTCGCTTGAAATCCGTTCAAAGACCAAAGCGGTTCCGGAGCTCATACTTGACACATGCGGGTGCCCCTTGTCACCGACTGCGGTGCCGTCGTGGCCGTGGCCGGAGCCCGGAACCCAAACCACCCCAGATTTCTTGCTATCATCCAGACACGTCACTATGTACGATTCGTTTACGTACCGGACTACTTCTTGCATTGCCGGAGCCAAATTTAACTTAGATAAACTTAAGCCTATAGAGAAAAACAGTTCAAATCTGTAGGTAATCTCTCGTTTAATTAAGCTTTGTAATAATAATAAATTATAGATAGTTTATTTCTATGCATACAAGAAAATAAAATAAAAGTTTCGATGCTCTAGTATCGTAGCGGAAATGTTAACATGGCCCACGAGAACACATTGGACAGAAATGTACAGTTACATGCATACATACATACATACATAGAAGAGTATTTGTGTCTTTTTGCCGCAACATTTACTATGCATACAGCGCAGCGCCGACACTCGTCGCCGAAATGTAAATGTAGTTGCTGTTTATTTAACCTTAGTAAAGCGACAATTTTCTACTCAATGCCTACTCACACAAACAACAGATATTGAGAGAATGTTTCTTCTTTTTATTTACCTATTTCATTTGTTATAAATTCTACGTATCTACATACATAAACAATAATAGGTATGCACATACATACCTACCATCTGTGTTGGTTCACATTCAAACTTTATTATCATATCAACTATGCCCCCTAGTTATCTTTCACGTTCAACAAAAATATATATTATTTTTTATTTAATATTTAAATATAGGTGCCTAGATACATATTTAATATCTAATATATCCATATATAGATATGTACATACATAGGTATATGTATTTATGTTTGTAGAATAGAAAAGTAAAATAAAATTCAAGTACTAGTACTTAAAATTGATTAAATCCAGATAGATATTCTAAAAACAAAATTGTCTGTATATCTGACATTAATATAATATACATATTGATTCGACTTCGAAACAGATACCTACATACATACCTAACATATCTATATTGTGTATTCATGTTCAAGTTAGTAATACGTTAAAACCGCTAGCTCTATCAAACTGTCAGTACAACTCTTGTTTGAAATTTATTTACATACTCACAATATGTTATGTTATGTTATGTATGCATGTATATTGGTTTTATTATAGTTACAAATGAACTGAAAAGTATTTGCATCTGTTAGGAATAGAGGCAAAATAATTTGAACAGATAGGGTTAAATGTGCGACATATTTATATATGTATAAATGCAGATGATTTCCATTGGATAAGATGTGTTTTAAATGTTATCAAAGGAATATTTCATTTGTCCCCATGTTAACATACGCACTGCATGTAAAACGGATGTCAAAATATTTAAACATTTCAAATGCGCTTCGGGAAATTTTAAACCATGTATGAATGTATGTATGTATGTACATACAAAACCTCATACACGATTATGCTATTATATATATATATATATATATATTTATTTATTTTTATGCCATTTTAACAAAAGTTTATGATATTGCGCGTATAAAATTGGCCTCCTTTTTATTGTTAATTAAAAAAAAATCCTATACAAATTCAATAAGCGTAACAAATTTATATTGGTGTGTTCCATCTTTGATCGGATAAAAATTTGATAAAATATGTCGCAAAAAGACTGAATATAAATTACATTTTTACACGACTTCAAAAGAACACCACTTTCGCCATACTAGGCACCTATAGATATATCGAAAATGATTTGGTTTTTACAACTTTTAGATACTAGGTATAAAAAATAATTCACAAACTAAAACAATAAATTTTATTTACAGGTGCTGTAACTGAGTTAAGGAAAAAACAGCATAAATCAAACGAACCTGAATTCCCATCTATAATACCGTGCAAAGGTAGAAATTTAAACGTATTTTTGTTGATTTCATCTCCACCGCAACCCTAAATTTCTAATTTCATTTCATTTATATATGTATGTATATGACATAAAGATCAATCCGATTTAATCCAACTGTATATTTAACTAGATATAAATTATAATTTGATGTGCTCATAAATTATTTCACTAACTGTCCACCAGAGGCTTCCGAATATACATATTTGGGTCACAGACTGTTAAAGTTTTGACATACATACATACATAGGAAACTTTGACATTTAGTCTATTGATTAACTTGTAAAATCGCAATATAATATGTAGGTAGAATCTTATATAGGTACATACGTATATATATATATATAGTTTAGTAAAAGTCATCCAATTACATGGTGGACGTGTTGTGCGATTTATACCTACATACAAGTTTTAGTATAGCGGTGTACTAAAATCGGTATTTTTATATGTGAAGATTCCCCTAAACAGTTTGTGAGACTTTACGATATGTTCCCGTGCCCGTGCCCGTGCCCGTGCCCGTGTCGGATCGGATAAGGATTAGGAAAATTATTCGTCGTCGCGTAAAACAGATTGCGCGGCGAACAATGGAACTTGTTTGAAATGATTTCTCAAAAGTAAAGAGTAAAGCATCTTTTCTACATATGTATATATGTACGTACCAAGTATAGAGAAAAATATGGTGGCGCATAGGAAAAGTGTGCACTGCATATCCGCTGGCCAATTCATATCTGGAACAAAAGAATGTTTTACAAAAAAATATTTAAAATACTCTCATTAGTATTCAAATTTTTCCCTACATTATTTTCCGGCGAGATAATATAAACTTCTTTTTTTAATTACGCCCTTTTTACAACCATACTGAATTAAAAATACATTTACTGTTTTTCTGAGTTTATATAATATATATATATATAGGTACATACCTATATTTTTTTACTTTTTTTTTGTTTTTAATTTAAATATACTTAGTAGTGTATGCTATTTTCAATATAGGTATGTATGTACGTATATACTAACCTATGTATGTAGTTCGTATGTTGGAAGAAATATGGTTAGTAGCATACCATACCATGCCATGCATGACATGAACGTCACGTCACTACTTTTATGGCCTCGTAAAAACCGACCCAATAACATCGAACTTTAATTTTATTGGGTTTGTTCTATATAAACTTGTATACATTCATACTCGTATATGTACATATGTATGTACATATATACGAAGAAACATTTACATAGAATATATTCTAAATATACTATATTGTTTAGGTTAAATATTATTTTCGATTTATATAGCTTCATGTCTATTGTAATATAATATGGCATTTTAGTATTTGTTATCGAATTCATTTGTCGAGATGTAAAGGGTGTTTTGCCACCCCATTTGATGCGGGAATACTTTTGTATGTACATATGTTATGTATATAATAAACATTGTATTAAATTTCGTATTTGAATAATATGAAATCAGTGATATTTGAGTATGATTTAGTCGATTGTCAATTAGAGGGTTTTAAGGCCTATTAGGTTACCTATCCTGTGCCATTATTTACGCGGCTTCGCGAGTCAGGAGTTGGTGTGTGTGTTTTCGGGGGCGGCAGTACCTACGCGCATCAGTTACGCACTGCAGAAGCAATAAATATTTCAGCACTTTGGCCGCTAGGGTCCCCCCTATAACACGTAAACCAACTAAACAGATCATGACTTATATACGTGTATAGGTGAAAATATATTTATATACATATGTCCATTAAAAGGATAAACTGTCCTTTATATTTATATACGTATATTGTAGTACATACATAACATACATGCTTTCATGTATGAATGAAATTTATTTATAATCACATTTGATACAATTTTGTTCGGATTATGGGTCATTAATGTTTAAATAAGTCATTATATATATTAAAGTATACGTTCCCGAAAATATATGATAATATATACATTTCTAACGCTCGAAATATGCATACATACATTTCCGTGCGTCAAATTCATATAACAATTCGTCACGAATAGTTTTGCATAGTTTAACACTATTTATCAATCTGTGAATTCGGTACGATACATTTTGCAAATGTCTCTGCAAGCATCTGCATAATTTGGCTATAAACTAAAATATATCCCGAAATTGAATCCAAATTAAGCACGCCTATTATACATTATATTAAGGCTTCGTTACTCTAGTTATTTAGTATGCAAACGATTTCGTGTTAATAGCCTAACCTTTATTTCGTTGGTCCTGTGCACGTTGCGTTGCAATCAGATACACATAGGCACATACATTAAGGTGGCGGCGCGGCGCGGCGCGGCGCGGCGTTTTTAAATTAATACCCATCGACATTCGCGACACCCACGCAAACTGATACTTGTGTTTACAACATTTTATTGCTTTACTCAAATTATTATTTCATTTTTTTATGGGCTTAATTACAAATAACAATGCGGACATGTCACCTTTGTTATTTTATATTTTTAATCAAATATATATATATATATATATATATATATATATATATATATATATATATATATATCTAGGTATATAATTAAGTAAATAAATAAATAACATACCATGCTAATATGAAAAGTGTAGCCAGATGTAAATCTGTAACTTTATAGAAACCAGAAACACAGAGTAGAAAATAGTTACGTATCACAGTTAAAATCACGCACTTTTGAAACGATTGTTTTTTGCTGTTGATTATTGTCACACATGATTGTCAATTGTCACACATGATTGTCAATTGTTTTACGTAGGGGAGAGCCAGTGCGTAGTGCGGGGGCGTGTAGTTGAGTTGAGATGCCACAGATGATACCGCGACCACGTTCCGCGAATTACTGCGCGCCTCGCGTTGCTCTGACGTTCGGCAACCCGCAAACTCGCCCAGTCGGAGGTTTTCAGTTTCCACCCGGGGGACCAACGATTTTTTTATTTATTTATTTATTATTTTCTCTCTAAATACGACTAAATGTATATATTATTACTAGTGTGTGTGTGTGTGTGTGTACATGCATACCTCCACAATTAGACAACATATTTTATTTTAAAACAAAATTAGTGTGTCATGTTGTTTCGTACTCATTTTTTTCAGTTAATCGCAGTTTAAATAGTATAATTAAAACAAATGTGAACGCTCGGACTTTATCCGATAAACACATAATGGTCTTAGTTTTCTTTCTTGGTAGCAACGGAAAAACTGTATGGCGGTTTTGTGTGTGAAAAACGGCTAGAAAGCAAAGTGAAACCGTATATCATTAATCTTTTCGTTACACAACCACCATTTTTTACAAAACTCCCCCAACACTTCGGGGTGGTGAAGTCTCCCTTTCCGTCAGGGGACATTTTTTTATTTGATATCCACTCAATGTCCATTGCACATACAATTTATATTTAGATTAGAAAACAAGCGTGGTCTGTATATTTAAATTTTATTAATTGAAAATGACTTATCAATACCTAAATAAAATATATTTTTCCAATAAAAAACGAAACGCTTATTAGATATAATTTGAATAATATATCATATTTGGAAGAAACCGCAACGTTTTTCGAGAATGAATTTAATTGAAGAGGTGCCCATAAAATCTGTAAGAAGTGCATGAATTCATGTGTGTGTGTGTGTGTGTGTGTGTGTGTGTGAAGTTGTCACCGCAATTAATAGCGACGCTGCGGCGTATACAATAAGAAAGATAAGGTACGGTGATGTCGAGAGCAGAGTGCGGGCCACACTGGTACAAGTATATATTATCGATTACCGGAAATAATTACGACACGACGCAGACTGTGCCAGTGACAGCGCCCAGATATGGGACCCGATTCGATGTGGGTCATTGTGACCCACCCGCCAAGCCGCCGGAAATTAGAATTTATGGTGTGCGACTCATATCGGAGATTGTTTTAAGGGTTCTTGATCTTTGATAGATTCCGATTTCCTAATCTTATTTTCAACTATAACTGTGTGTGTGTGTGTGTGTATTCGCAATCAACAAAAAATCCTTAAAGAAGCTTGATTACTTTTTTTTTTCTTTTTTGTAACTACTTCATTATCACGCAGTACGCAACTTGTTTGTAGTACTATAATAGCGCTATTAACATGAATACTTTATTTTGTTTCTTTGATAACAACAAAACCCGCTTCTATGTATACATATTTAGATTAGGTATCTTTCGAACTAAATGTGAATATTCAGAGCAAATCCGTGGTCTTAGCGTGTTTTTCTTGTTGCGACTTCCTCCATATTTCTACTTAATAGAAATGTCTACTTAGAAAAACATCACAAGAAAAAAGTTGCTACAAAAAAATGTCACACTGAATTGTATGACGTGCAGAGGCAACACAAGCGCCACGACGGGAAAGCTCGCCAACAAAAGTGCCGGAAGACAATTTATATATAGTATGGTATGGTATGGTATGGTATGGTATGGTATGGTATTTTTGCCGCGTTCATAAGATCTTTTTCATAACGTTAATAGTGAACGCAGAGAATAACTTTAATCATTTTGTGTACGTACGCACACAGGCTGCACTTAAACGAACAGATTTTCTTCTTCGCACAGTGACATCTTGTCCTCATCATTAAGTGTGTGTGTGTGTGTGTGTGTGTGTTTGCAAAACACAATTGTCACCATACTTACATACACACGTTGCCTCATCATAATGACAAACGATCTACTCTATTTTCAAAACTATTTTAATTTTCTGTTAACGCTTCTATAATAGTTATCTTTCATGTAGGTTTTCAAAGATACCTGATACAATTTTGAAATAAATAAAATTGTAATTCTGTACGGGTATTAACAGTAAGAAAATAATAAAAGATAGATAGAAAATCACACAACCACCTATGTGAATAGAGAATGAAATTTGGTTTGGTTCATTAACGGCGACCGGAAACATGCAGCAAAAAACCATTGGCAGTGGTAGTAGGTAGTAGGGAAAAACGGATACTAGTGTCGAAATTAATATTAACGATTCCGTGTACGCTGCGCGTAGTTATTTTCTTTTTATTTATTTATTTGTTTGTTTCAATCACTGTAGCTGATTTTTATTTATTGAAACAATTAGGTAGGTAGGTAATATAAATAGGACAAGAGTAGCACTGTTTGAATAGTGTATGGGATAAGAAAAAAAAATAGAAGTTGTATTTCATAATGTGTACTTTTGTGATTGTATAATGCATATGATATGTTTGCCAAAACATAAACACATGTACACACACACACACAGAGGCAGACAATTTAATACGGTTATGCATAGGTATTATAGCTGTGTGATGCGAATAGTGTGTTGAACCAACATAACAAATTAGTGTTTGGTTGTGTGCATGTCTGATGTATGTATTTCTCACCGACAAAGTGATCTCAGAGTGCAACCTATGATTACGCTTCAGGAATTTACCTACTACTTGCTAATTAATAAGCCACCGATATTATTTGTACCGTACCTGCTACAATAACTACACTACAACATCATCTATAATGCATTATAGATTTACATACAACTATTAAGTACTAATTTAATACTATTATCAATATAATTGCTGTAATTAACTTGAAGAATATATTCGTATACCTAATAATAACGTTTATGTAGTGTTTTAAGAAAAATACCTCACATGTGCACATGTCACGTTTTAAGGCTTTGATTACTAGCAAATTCCCATCACACTAAACTCATCTGATATAGGTATATATATATATATATATATAACATGATAAATATCCGAAAAGTTGTAAAATATTACAGTTAGGCAACATGTCCACAAGTTCCCCAACTTGGCGTAGTTTTTTGTGCGTATGGAGAGAAAATAATGTTACGTTACAAGTAGTTGCTATAAATCGTTATCGCCTTATCGGCACTAATTTCTGGATGATCTCCCTGGTGGTATTAGTCTTTTATCCGGCTACAATAATGATCTGTTTGCTGAACATTGTAGAATTTATACTCTTCTTCCTGTCTCTGGATATCTTATTCGTAACTAATGGCAAAATGGCCATACATCTTATAGTACCTATCTACATACGTATATAGCTGCATACACGGTAATGATATATGCACCTATATGAATAGAATTCAATTTAATTTAAAAACATTAACAGCTGAATGATAGACGTCGCTTTTGTGCTCCAAATGTATGAATGTATATATGTATGTATGTATGTATATATACATACAACAGCGTGTACTCTTTTAAATGAAATTATTTGTGTAAACAACTACTTTTTTTGGATGTAAGTAAATAAAATTCAGACAAAATGAAAGTAAATTTGTTTTACATACTTCGTTTTAAGCAGTTTTATGAAGACATTTTCATATACCTATAAGTATCGTATACGTATGTAATACATTTTTAAAAATCTTTTGTCATGTTTCGTTTCTGTATTCATGTCGGATATTCTGTAGTACGTATAAGCGAAATACGCGGGTCGGTATTAAGTTTCCGGGAAATTGAGTTACAGTCCTATCTCTCTACTATACAGTTAGATTGTCGATAAAACAGTTTCCTTGGATACCGGAGTCATGTCTCTGACTTGTCAACGTTTAAGGCGACGGCGGGTGTAGGTACCTCTCTCTATATAAATCCCACACGCACACGCACACCCATTAAAAAAACCAATATTAATACAAAACACTTCCTTCGTACACACATACGTATAAAGACGAAATCTTTTAATTTCCTTTACAAAATCATTGTTTTGTATAATCAGTTATAAAATAAATTTTACTTTCCGGAGGAAGGGCGTAAGCCGGAAACAGCTATAGGGGTGGAAACTGTTGCGGAGACAAAGAATAAACATAACTCGAAATAAAGTCAGTGAAGCGATGCCGCGCTGCCGAAAACTATTATATATATATACATATATATATATATATATATATATATATATATATATATATATATATATATATAAGCAAAACCGAAATGGGAAGTCTTAAACAGGCTAAAGTTTTAGGCGTTATACATACATACATATATAGTGTTTACGTTCGCATCGCCCTCACCCTCATTTGGCAACAACTTTTGTTTCTTTGGTATTTTAGATCATACGAATAATCAAAAAAGTAATACACCAAAGCACATCTTTATTACACTAACGAAGCGCCTCCACCATTTTGTCCCTATTTGTTACGATTTTAAATTTGAATATATAAATAAATTTTTTATGTTCAATGTTAGTTAAAATTCAATTGAATACAATACACAACAAATCAATAAATATATCCCGGTAGATGGTTATGTATGTATGTCATAAATGACTGGAGCATAATCCCTTGAAAATAGCCACGGGTTCCGATCGGATATATAGCAACACATACACATATCGGAAGTCATCAATAATTCTTTCATTCGTTCGCATTCAATTTAATGTCACCGATTCATTGAATTTGATACCGTGACACCAAGTACCATTACGATGCTTTAATCAACTGGCACAGTTATATTATTAAGTGATTGTTTTTGACAATATTACATAAATGAAACTTTATACTTAAGAAGATTAATAAAACTATATGACCTTTAAACAGCAAGTAATATTGGTGAATTGTTTTTTTCAAAATGCTTCTTGACTTATATCTTATATAGGTACATACATACATATAGCTAGGTAGGTATATCTATATAAAATAAAAGACTCGAGGGAAATAATTTAAAATGTATTTCATGGTAGAAAAATAATTGCTGTCACAGTAAGACTTCCTGTATTTAAAATGTTAAGAGTTTTTTTTTTCCGTATTTCAAGTTTGTCGTACAAAATAATAATATTTTATTTCTTTAAGACGCCAGAAATTCGGGTTTAATAAATCATAGTTCTTCGTAAATCAGCCACTAAACCGCCAAGCGAAAGTGATTGGTACATATTGCATCCAAAACCGTGCCCCATAAAGGTACTATTATAATAGTTGAATGAATACCTACATAGGTAAGGTCGTATATATGTATGTACATAGCTGGCATCAATCTACATACTTTGGCATCGTAAAAAGTACCTACTCAGTTTGACAAAGTAATGTAAACTTACAATGGAAAGGTTATTGCAGTATTTCAAGCAACATTTGGTCCGAATAGTGCGCTATTGTAAAATGCGCAGACAAGTCGATTTATATATTTCATAACTATACCAGTTCAATGGAAAAACACATTAAATGTGCCGGCAACTTGCGAAAGATTTCAAAGAACTGATATTTCAACAAAACTTAAAATTCTACTAACAGTTTGAAATATAAATTCAATTGTTTTGTTGCATGTTACAAGTACTTTAAGTATTTAACTTAAAAGTACCACTTACGTTTGTTAGTCGTCATTAAAAAGTTCTCAACAGAAAATTGCTGTAACTTTTAGCACGATTTTACTAAGTGAAAATCAAAGATGTGCAACTATATAAAATTAATAATATTTATATGTCTATAGGTAGAAAAAATGTATTAACATTTTTAAATATCTATAAATAAAACATAGGTCATAGATATACCACATACATATATTGAATCTATATAGATATATTTGGAATAAAATTACAATTTAAAAATTTAATTTGAATAACAAATCCAATATGGAAATAGAATTCAGCGTTTGCCAATGTTTTTCGTCCGATGGCAATTCAGTTGTAGGTACTATAGTACCTACATATTTATATTTGGATTAAAAAATAAAAATCCGATTTATATTAAAACCATTTCGGCCAAATAGAGAGCGCGTGAATAAATTTTAAAACTTTAGCACACGAACAACCCAACCGATATGTATATATATATATGTACCTATACGTATGTATGTACGAGTGAACGAATGAACCAAGCGAATTCAATTGATAAACTTTGTGAACTGTAGAATGGTCACAATTACAAGCGATAAATTCTGCAAGATGGATTACTTGTTCTTGAAATGGTATACTATAGCTTAATCGACTTTAAAAATACTCGAGAACCGCTTTTTTCTATTCGATAGTCACGTGATTTTGCAATTCATTATACCAAAGCACGATTCGCATAAATTACTTATACCTGATTGCGAAAATACATACATACATACATACATACATACATATCGGATTTTTTCACAACAATTAGTAATTACCTGCTGTTGTTTATAACGTGCGGATAAAAGCTCTATTGATCGCTGTGCTTTCATGTCCCGAGAAAGCTCGCGCATGGTCTCTAAGACCGGGAAAAGCGTACACATATAAGCTTCAGTAACATTTCAACTCTTTCCGTGTGTGTATGTGTGTGTAAAAATCTTAAAATAAATTCAACAATGGATGAAGCAATAATGCAACTATTCGATGATGAAGAAGATTGTTCAGAAGATACTGATGGACATAACAGTACAGAAGAATCAGCAGCAGATAATGATAACGAAAGCAGCGATGAAGAGATAACTGACGCGACAACATTTACTGGTAAGGACAAAACAACGGTGTGGAATAAGACACATAAGATAGGAAGCACTAAAGTAGAGCAAAAAATATTTAATGAAAGTGCAAAAGTTAAAGGCTTTGCCCAAGGTGCTAAATCGCCTATAGAGGCATGGCAAATGTTCTTTCCCGATTCGGCAATAGATGAAATCGTCGAATGTACAAATGCATTCATTGCTAGCATCCGCAAAGATTATTCGCGCGAGCGAGACGCTAGCGACACAAACCAAGCTGAGTTGAAAGCCGTTTTGGGCCTCTTTTATTTGGCTGGAATCATGAAATCTAGTCACCAGAATTTATCAGATCTCTGGGCCAAAGACGGCACTGGAGTCGAGTACTTCCACGCCACCATGTCGTTGAAGAGATTCCGATTTTTATTATACAGCTTACAGTTTGATAACGCCGATCATCAAGAACACAGATCGCTGGATAAGTTAGCGCCCATCCGAACTGTCTTTGACAATTTTACAACGCGCTGCAAACAGCATTTTTCTATTGGCAATTGTGCTACGATCGACAACATTGTGGAGCCGTTCCGAGGCAAATGTCCGTTTCGGCAGTATATTAAAAGTACATCAGCGAAGTGTGGTATTAAAATGTATGCGCTGGTTGATTCTAAACTATTTTATACTCTAAATATGGAGGTGCATGTTGGAACACAGCCGGAAGGACCATTCAAGTTGAGCACAAATCCAAAGCATATCGTAGAAAGACTGATTCAACCTATTGCCAATTCTTGGAGAACGGTTACCTTTGAACGGCGTTTCATGACACTGGATTTAGCAACTGTACTGTTTGATAAATACAAGTTAACAAGTGTGGGATTGCTGAAGAAGAATTTAAAAGAACTTCCACCGCAGTTTGGACGGAAAACCAAGAATCCATTGTTCGGATTCCAAACTAATACCACGATAGTATCTTGCACTGCTGAGAAAGGCAAGCATATGGTGTTACTGTCCACGTTACCGCATACTGCGCATCTAGGAGATGTTAACAACAAATTGGAAATAGCGACATTTTACTCCAGTACCAAAAACAGTGTGAACCACGTTCAAAAACTAGTTGCTACGCACTCATCGGTCTCCCGGAAAACTAACCGATCACCTCTAACAATATTCTTCACCTTATTGAACATTGCCGGTCTCAATTCGCAGATTCTTCTTCAAGCAAATATGAATTCGAAACTAAATCGCCGAGAATACTTAGTGTCACTATCGAAAATTTTGACTACGGATTACCTAAAGCTCCGAGCTACAGCGGAAAATTTACCACAACAATTAAAACTAAGGAAGAGACAATTGGCTGGGCTTCTTGAGGAAGAAGCTAGTCGCAGACGTGAAGGAGGCCCTGGCCGATGTTTGTTTTGTTCCTGGAAGAAAAACAGGAAAACAACAACTACATGCTTCAAGTGTTCTACATTTATTTGCCGCGAACATACTGTTACTACTTGCGTTGATTGTCATCACAGCGAATAATTTTACTGCAGTGCAGTGCACACCTTTGTGATTTAAAAAGTGAAATTGCTAAGCAATACATTTTATATAGCCATACACTTTGTTTGCGGGTATTTCGTGGATACATTGAGACTTTTTTTTTCTTTTTCTTTTTTTTACTTGCTGACGAAAAAAGGAAAAGTCTTACAATAAATTTACCTTGAAAGACGCTACTGCCGCCGCCGCCGCGGCATACATTGTTTATACAACTAAAACGGAGCATACCTATATTAAAATCATTTAATTAAAATGGTGTGTACGTGTGAAAATTGATCTACTATTTCAAAACGTGTACAAAACTAAATATTTATATTTTATATGGTTAATCTGTGATTTGAAAATGTTTCATATATAAAATAATCTGGTTTAGATAGATATTAAATATGATAAATTATGATAAGCTTTGCACAAGATTAAAACTAAACTATGATACATACAAATTTAATGTTTAATATATATATATATATCCTAATTATTGCTGTTTATAAGTAGTTGGAAACAGTATAATAATTGTTTACATTGGCATAAAAGTGTTCCTGCGGAAACGTACGCATATAAAACGCAGGAGAATATTATACATAGAAATTGCGAAACCAATAATAACTTCAGGGTTACTTACGTACACACATACGTCGTCCGTTATATAGTTTTATTTGTGCAGTTGAATAAACTTGCAGTGCGTTGAGAGTGCCGTGTGGGAGACGCCCGAAATAGAATCCGACGCCAAGCGTCTGTGTTATGTGTTGCCAGTGTCTTGCAATGATCGCTCTAGTAACCGTCGCGACGGTGGTGCTTTTAGCACCCTTGTGTCAGTGCGGGAAACTTGATGAACTCGGCGAAACCTTCAAAAGAAATGTTAACGAAGTCAAAAGTTGGCCGCAGGTATAATAACACTACCACGAACTAAACTTCTGAATTGTTGATATTTTCTTGGAGTAGCAAATGTGACATGTCACTTTTGTGCTCCAAGAAGTTTATTTGAGGATAGTAGTAAAAATTCAACGATTCCAGATAGATCTGATTTTCCTGGTGGATTCTTCAAGCAGCGTCGGTGAGGAGAACTTCTCCAGCGAGTTACGTTTCGTCAGAAAACTGCTAAGTGATTTAACAGTATCGAACCAACATACCAAAATAGCGATAGTCACTTTCAGTTCGAGTGATAGTGTATTTATACGTGTAGATGGTATAACGACCAATATCGAGATCGATAAATGTACTTTGTTGAATGATTTTCTTCCGAAAATCAAATACACCGGAGGAGGAACGTATACGCTTGGAGCGTTTGAAAAAGCGAAGAAAATTGTGTTCGGAACAGTTCGTAAGAACACTAGAAAAGCTGTGTTTCTCATAACAGACGGATTTTCTAATGGTGGTGATCCAAACCCCATTGCAGCAGAATTGAAATCAAAACACAATGTAACGATTTTCACAATTGGAATAAAAACGGGACGTAGTGAGGAGTTGTTAAGTTTAGCTACTAGTCCAGAAACATGTTACCTTCTACATGGATTTAAAGAATTTGAATCTTTAGCCCGAAGGGCCTTACACGCCGATCTGCAAGATGGTGAATACATCCGTGTGGCATCGCATAAATGTGAGGATAATTGTGACGAAAATGCCGACTGCGCCTGTGGTACTGGAAGTGGCCAGTATACATGCCGTTGTCGGCGAGGATATGAAGGAGATGGCTTAGAATGCACGGCGTGCCCCCGGAGAACATGGCATCGTGCTGAAGATGGTGTTTGTGTTTCATGTCCGGATCCAAATCATGAATCCGATAATGCTTTGAATGTAACTGATTGTAAATGTAAACTCGGATACAAAGCAAATAAAGAAGGTCGTTGTGAAGTGGTCCGTTGTTCTAAATTAGTTGCACCCAACAATGGCTACTTCGTCGGCGTTCCTGCCAAAACACAATGTCAAAATGTTCTGCACAACGCTTGCGGAGTCCGCTGCCAAGTCGGGTATAGTTTAAAAGGTAACTCGATCCGATTATGCCAGGAAAATGGTACTTGGACAGGTGTCGAGCCGGAATGCGAAGTGAAAACGTGTACCAAGCCACCTGTTCCAATTCACGGTGAAGTTATGGAGTGCGTCAATAAAGATTTGGATCAAATATACCTAGGAGCGCAGCTTCCAAGTAACATGCCCGTCGACACCGAATGCAGCTTCGCATGTGGTGAAGGGCATTCTGTTACTGGAAGCACCTTACGCACTTGCTTACCCGTAGCACAATGGGATGGACTTCGCACAGCTTGTAAACCAATTCGCTGCAATCGGCTAGCTAAAATCACTAATGGTAACTGGCTGCCGGAGGTATGCACGAAAGAGCGGCAATTATTTGGAGCACAGTGTACCTTAGAGTGTAAACCGGGCTTTGCTTCGAATGGCGAGTCCATAACTTGTAAGTCTAAAACTGGCCGGAGTCCGGGTAAATGGAGTGGAACGGCTTCGAAATGTATTGATAACACACCACCAAATCTTATTTGTCCAAAGAATTTAGTAGTTCAAACAAGACCTGGTGCCAGATTTGGGATAGCTATACTGCCCTTAGCAGAAGCCGAAGATAATTCCGGGCTTGACACAACTATTTGGTCGGAACCTATTGGTGAAGACGATGAGTTTGAAATTGGAACTACTATAGTAACATATCACGCCGTCGATTTGTTTGGCAATGAAGCTACTTGTAATATCAGCATTGACGTAGTTGATGAAGAACCTCCGGTGATTGAAAACTGTGATAGTCCTCCACCATTCTTAACTTCAAATCCAAAATCAGTGAAAATTCTATGGGATGAACCGTTAATCTATGATAATTCCCACGAAATGGTAACCGTGATAAAGTCGCATGAATTTGGATATTTCGAAGCTGGTACTACCGAAATCACATATACAGCTACAGATATTTACAACAATACAAATATTTGTAAAATAAACATAACTGTTGTGACAGAAGCAAGTTGTGATGAACCGCCCATCGAAGCTGCGATCTGTAGTCCCACGCCAAGTGGTGTTACCTGCGCTCTAACTTGTGAAGATGGTTACGGCTTTGCTCTGACAGACAAAGCTATCTGTCTACATGATACGCCCGGAGTTTGGGATGTACCTGAGTGTACTCCAGCTCAAAATCCAACACAGGTATGGCAAGTTATAAACGCCGTAACAAAATGCGAAAATAATCAAATCTTGAAAGATTTTGGATCAATTGTTAAACAAGATGGCGGGACAATGTTGGTAAGTGGTTGCGAACGAAGCAAGCGAAACACAAATACATCTAAACGCAAGATTGAATTTCAACTGAACAATTCAAATAAACTGTTACAAGCTGCAAATAATGCTGGAATCAATGTAACTATTGGAGAACCATTGATTCAATGTAAAAATGGATCTATACCTGCGATTAAACTTCCAAATATAAACGCTCGTTGTGTTCTATGCCCAAAGGGCACTTATTTTATTGAAAACAAATGTGTGGCTTGCCCTGTAGACAGCTATGCCAACAAACCAGGTGTTTTTAGTTGTGAGAAATGTCCTGACAATCAATCGACATACGGTCGAAAACGAGCGAAGGCGAAACGGGCCTGTAAGGCTCAATGTCCATCTGGAACTAGTAATAAAGAAAAAGGGATCACTTGCGAGGGACGTCCTAAGAAACGAATCTCATGTGATCGCCCCAATGTTTGTAAAAACGGTGCAACGTGTATTCCCGTAGGAACAAAACATAAATGTGCTTGCAGTCCCGGCTGGATTGGAGCAAGGTGTCGTGTTAAAAGTCGACATTGTGAGTGCCAAAATGGTGGTACTTGTCAGGATGGAATATGTGCTTGTCCACCTGGATTTGTTGGCGATTCGTGCGAGCAACTGCAAGCAGATTTAGAAGGTACAGAAGATATGTCAGCAGCCAATCCATGTCAACTCGTCGCAGGACTATGTGAGAACAACGGAACGTGTATTGAACTAGGAGCTACCACCGGGTTTCTATGCAATTGTACAGATGGTTATATAGGACGAAGATGTAATTTATTGCCATGCGATTATAACCCGTGTGCCCCTAGTAGTATATGCAAAAACGTAAATATACAAAAAGCAGATCGTACTAGTTATATTTGCGATTGTCCTATTGGCAAACAAACGCCCCCAAATTGTACGACGATCGAGTATTGCTTATCTTCGCCTTGTTTGAACGGAGGTACTTGTATCAATATGGAATCGTCTTACAATTGCCAATGTCCGAATTCGTTCCATGGCCAACGCTGTGAACTGCAACAAAAGGACTCCAATTACGTCCTCCACTTTCCTAGATCTGGTATCAACGATTTCGTGATCGTGGATGGGCCTCAAACAAATTTATCGCAAGTTTCAATGTGTGTTTGGCTTCAGACGAATGACCGAGGCAACTATGGCACTGTTCTCTCATACGCTACAAGTTATCACGATAATGCGTTCACTGTTACTGACTACTCGGGGTGAGTTTTGCATGGAAGTCATCAGAATGTTGGCAATATCAGTTTGTATTTTTAGATTAGTGTTGTACGTAAATGGATTTTACGTTGTAACTGATGTCCGACTTAATGATGGTCGCTGGCATCATTTATGTGTTACATGGAATATGTTTGATGGCGCTTATGGTGTTTATGTTGATTCAAAACTGGAAACGAATGGTTCTGGTTTATCGGATGGCTTAATCATTTCTGGTCATGGGAAAATTGTATTGGGACAAGAACAAGACGCCCTGGGTGGTAGATTTAGTCGTGCGGAATCATTTGTAGGAAAACTAAGTTATGTGGACATTTGGAATAAGGTTTTGACCAAAACTGAAGTGCTGGAAACAATGCAAGGTTGCAATTTTGACCAAATAGGAAATGTGCGAACTTGGGCTGATTTCCGAAGCGGAACTAGAGGATTTGTTCACATTGAGAAGAGTCTATTCTGTGGCAATTGCAGTCTACCAGATGATATAGCAAATGGACAGTATTCTATACTAGAAAGTGGTCGTTCTGCCGTATATACATGCGATATTGGATATTTACTGTTGTTCAATGGACAAACGGTTAAAGATAATTTATTGCAACGAAAATGTAATGCTGCGTCGCAGTGGGAAGGTTCACAAGCGCCGAAATGTGAACCGATCTCTTGCCCTTATCCTGCTTACGTAGCAAATGCAGAACTTGTTGGTAGAGGAACCAAATTCAAAGATCAATTAATTTATAAGTGTGTTTCTGGCTATGAACCAATAGAGCCTTATACTCGAACTTGTACAGAAAATGGAACGTGGTCTGGGATTAAACCTTTATGCAGAGGTATGTATGTGCATACATTAAAATAATAAAATCTAGGTAGGTAATAATAAAAGTTTGCAAATTTTAATAAATGCATCTTTAGGTGGTCAATGTGAGACTTTCCCAAAACCTTCAAACATGAACATAACAATTATCTCTGAGCATGTATACGATGAAGAGTTCCGAGACGTTGAGCTTTTCGAAGTCCACACTCAATTGGAGATATCATGTGCGAATGAAACTGAATTACAGGGCTCTAAATTAATGTCATGCCAAGAAAATGGCACTTGGGACAATGAAGTCCCGAAATGCATATCTACTAAGGGGTGTCTCGCACAACAAATGCCTGCGATACCTCCAAACGGTTACACGTTAAATGACATTTCAGGTGTTAACTTTGATACGGGCACTATCGTTGGATTCAAGTGTCGCAGTGGACATACATTATATGGAAATAATTATACAGAGTGTTTGGATTCTGGGATTTGGTCAGACTTAAATTTAACATGTAAACGTATGAATGAATGAATGAATGATATTTTAAATATTATTATTGTAAAATGAGTCATTACATTACAGCAATTGAATGTATTCAACCGCCTTCGCACGAAAATATGAATTACAAAAATGGTTATAATATAACTAAATATTTGTTTGGTAATATGCTCAAATATGAGTGTATTGAAGGGTATGTTTTGTATGGTAACAATGTTATTCGATGTCTTGCGAATGGAAAATGGAATAAAATAAAAGGTCAATGTGCACGTAAGTATAACAAACATTTTCTGTACTGAAACTATGTAACATATGTATGTATGTATGTATGTATGTATGTTTATACACGTTTTCTACTTATAGGAATTTCATGTAAAAAACCAAATGTAGCCAATGATGAGACCATCAGAGGCAAATCATATTTATACAAAGATTCATTGAGTATTTTGTGTCCGAAAGGAGCCCAAAATATGGAATACAAAATGAAATGTACTAGTACTGGAAAATGGCTCCAGATTGGCCACTGCCATAGTTCTGGTAACCATTCAGATATTAATTTATAACAAATTACATAAATAAAGTTAGCATTTCTAAGTTTTGTATTCAATAAATTAAATGATTATTAAACTAGTAGTACTAATAGCTTATTCTTTACTGTCGGTTTCTTTAAGACCAATAAAACAAATTAATCCAAATAAATAATACACAATATCCATCATAATTACATATGGTAAGAAATAGTTCGAAGCTGTAACTTTTTCCTGTAAGTACCAAACAAAAATGACAGCCAAGTTCTCCAGAAAATGTATTATAAATAAGTAAGTATTTAAGTTTAAATTTAAAAAATGAATTGGCACAAAGCCGGATATGATCCCTTCATTTATACTAAATAATAACTTTTCAGTGTTACTATACACTTCTTGGTGTAACACTTTGAGCAAATACCAAATTGTTCCTAAAATCCAATGGCAAATCAATGCTATTATTGTAATTTTGGGATGGATGGATGCAATTAGAATTATACAACATAATCTTGCAGCTGAAATATAAAACAAATCATTAGACATTATTTATGGTATTAAGTATATAGGAGGTATATTTAATAATAATAATAATAATTACTTACCCAAAATAGAAATTACCCACAAATTCGATAGGTCCGGCGATTTAAATCGCGAAAATATCGCTGTTATGGCTCCAAAAAAAGACGTGACCAACGGCATTAATTGTACTAAAATATTTTACAATTAGTTTGATAATCCATCACTCACTTGAAGCACAAAGGTGACATCGTTTACTTACATAAATGATCATATTCTAGTTTCTTACGATAATCCAAATAAAATACAATTATTTGCATTATTAAAAATGGTACACATTTGAAAAATCCTGTATAATATTTGATGCGTTCAATACGACAGCGTTCATCTTCCAAGTTGTTAAAACTAACTTCTGGGTCCATTGTTTGGTTCCATTTCAACTTCCATGCTGAGGTTAAAGCTCTCCAAATTGAAAATATTGTATATAAATTAAAAACCTTATATATATAATGCAGTAAAGTCGAGTTTGGTCTTCTAAAATAATGTAAAATCTACAATAACTTATACCCGAAGAAATGAATTGGGTAAATCACCTGTTAATCATCGTTACTTGTGATACTAAAACAGAGTTGATTAGAGTGACACTTAAAGTTAAACCAAATACATTCCAATGTTTTTGTTGTAAATAAATGGCACATAACAAAATACTAGCGAAATTATCTGTCACATATAAACATAACAATTTACTCAGATTCAAAAACGTTTTCCATGTAACTACATGATTTTGTGGACTATATGCGAAATCCAGTGAAAATATTAACTTATAAACAAACTCTACAGTTGCATCACTAATGTTTAATTGCTTAGCTTTATCGTAAATATCATTTCTGTAATTGTTCAACTGTTCTAGAGTAAATTTCTCCGGCCCTATGTTCTTGTGGATATGCGTCAAGTGTGAGTTTATTTCTTCAATAAGTTTATCACGATTCTCTTCATTCTTTGTGTAAGATTTAAGTTTGGTTTTATTGTTAGTAGAACGGCTTGAAATACTAAGGCGACTGTCACGAACGTTATATGCTGGGTCACCCATCTTTATTTTCTATTCATTTAAAATGGAAATATCTTATCTTTATATTTGATAACAATTTACTATGTTTTATTCTATTTACTTACGTCGTATACTTATCACTAATACCTACACCTACCTACAAGATTATAGGAAATTGAAAAAATTTAAACTATTGTAATTAAGACCCATTTTTTATTTGTTTCAAATGTCGTTACATACATCAAAGATACTATCACAGCAAGATTGAATATAACGTCATTGATACGTCACAAAAAGCGGGAACTAAAAAGTATAATATTAGATAAGCTTTGATTATTTTTGGGTAAATCAGTACAGATTATTAGAAAAATGATTAAAAATTGCTAAACAAAAATGGTACCTACATACAAGTATATCTCTGCATTCGAAGCAGAGAAAACTGATGTGGACTTGACTCAGACAAATTTGTGATCCAAATGTGCGTTTTCAGTGATAAGCTTGAATTGAGAATGTTATTTGAATTATTAATCACTGTATGGAATGTGGTAACTTTTTAGTCAAATTCGGAATATCAAATCACCAAATAATGGTAGATATATTTTTAACCTGTTCCCAACACTGCATGTATAGTTAGCATGGAAACGGGTATTGTATGTAAATAATAAATAAATTATTAGAGAGAAGGTGAATACATATTAATAATACTTAATCAATTATTTAAGTGTGGGCAGTCCCGGACACCAGCATAGATTCGAAATAAAGGGGATATATTTATTAAAAATAAACCAAATAGTAAATGAAGGCAATTAGAACCTTAAAAAATAACTTATTAAACTCTAATTCCACGCAAATTTGTTTAAACAAAACCAAACGGCTCATTTTTCAAGAAAAATGCTTCAACAAAAATGAGTAAATATGTTTTTTGTGATTATTTTTGTCCCCTAAATGGTTCCACTTCTTACTTCGGAGTAGTCTTGCCCTGTAACAATTACCAAAACAAAAACACAAATAGGTAATTGGGCAACTAGTAAACGGCCCCGCAATATCAACTCCATTGATTGATAAATAAAGAAAGTATATAATTATTTTAATAATAATAATATTCATTTATTTGTTATCAACAAATTTAACATGTCTTTCTGTACAGTATATGTATATAATCTACCGTAGGTAGTTTCATTTCAAGAAATAGTGGAAGGGTATTATAGATTAAAATTACATAAACACAAACTTTTAAGTTATTATAGAGGTACCTACATATGTATATAAATATTAGCTAATTACTTATGTATCTATTTTATTTTTGTTATAGATCCTGAGTTTGTTCTCTCCAAAAATGGTGAGGCATTTTAAAGGCATTTATTAAACAATCTAAACGGGTTTTTAAATATGCAAAAGCTTGGAGCAGTGTTTTGGTGTTGAAATATCGTACAAATATACGTACCAGGTCTAATATACATATAACTAGTCCATTTTGAAATCATTTCGACGATAATAAACAGCGGCGTCCTTGTTTTTGCTAATAGTTTCTACGTTGCTAAGTTTAAGCCCGCCCGGTTTCTTGTACAAATGTTCATCATTTATTACTTGTGTGTTTATATAAATTTAACCCGCGTTAACAATGATAAACTGGGGTTTAAAAAGTGCAAACCTTCGCTTATTTTTAATAACAATTTATTATTTTTTAAAAGTGTGTCACATTTAAAAAGTGCACCGTGTGGAAGCGCTTCTAGTATAAACAATTTCCTAAAACTATTATTATTTGTTTAAAATAAAAAAAATTGATTAAAAATTAGTTTATTTAAAATTATTGTGACTTACGGACAGACAGTTCACCAATCACATTTGAACCACAGAGTGGAAAAAGAAGAAAGATATTCGGGATTATTTCCTTTTTCCAATCAGTAATTCATTTATTTCACTCACTCACTTCTCCGCTAAGCAACCACTACCCCACCGCCACCGAAAGAAGAAAAAAAATGGAAGAAGACAACACGTACACACGCGCGGCAACACACTAATAACAATGCGCATTGAAACTAATCGCGTAAATGAAGAAGTAATTCCGTTAATTTTGAACGATTGAGTTAGAGTAGTAGTAGTAGTAGTGTGCGCGCGTGTGTATGTGTGCGCGAGGTGTGTGTGCAAGCGCGCGCGGTATGTGAGTGATTTTGAGTTACGTGCTGGGCCTGTTCGCGGACGAATGAAGTCCCAACGCATTGAACAGTTTGGTTTTGAGGCCCGCTCTCTCCGTGTCGGGAGTACGACCACCCGGCTGAACAGAAACAATGGAGTTGATTTTTGCGAAGGGGCCACTGGCGTTTCTTATATTTATTTATTTATTGGATGGATAGTGCTCTTGATTCATATTCAAAATGCACTTACCTCTTCTCCGTCGTAAGACATCTCCAACGATTCTCGGCTTCCGCGTCGCTTGTCTTTGCCCGCGGACGCCGCACTGGTCGGCCGTCTCTTCTCTGGATCCGCACCGCTTAAAAGGTGAGCCATCTTGGCTTGTTTAACAATATCCAATGCCTACAGAAGATAGAGAATTATTAGTATTAGGCATTGTTTTTTCTTTTTTTTTAATACATTCCCAAATGTATTTAAATATAAACCAAGCTTTTCTTTTCTGTTTCCAAATCAGCCTTTTAAAAACAATGACATTTGATTGACTCATCAACTTGAACTAATATTAACAATTGGAAAATAAATGAAAGGAAATTGGCTTATAAAGAACAAATAAATGACAAACAAACCTACCTTAGGACATATAGTCAACTATGAATAAAGAGAAAATTAATTAATAATATTATAGATAGAAATAAAAAGCATTTAGTAGCACATATGTATATACGTAATTAGCTGTTCAATGAAATAAATGAAGCTTGGTTTAAATCACCAATAAAGCGCAACTTACTTGCTGTACGTGCTGAGTCAAAAGTACAGACATGTGAAAAACAATTAGAACAAATAAAAATGCAACGTTTCAATAATTGAATATACTCACTTCTTTGCGACTTCGCAACGCGCAATCCTCAAGAGTCTCTGCGGCTTCGTACTTGCCCTGCCGGCGATATAACGCACCCAAGTTCTTCAGCGTGGTGGTTACTGTTGGCGAATCAACCTTCGCAGCTTTGTGCCATCCTCCATACTCACCATACGGGACATTCTCCAGGTTTCTGGTCTTATTTTCTTCACGTTCTTCAGCGACTTGCCAGATTGGTTTGTTGTCACCGTCGATGGTGCCGAACTCGCGCTCATGCGCCCGCGTCAACACTTGCTTGTACAAGATTTCGGCCTCTTTGTACTTACCCTGTTTGAGATAACAAGAGGCAAGGTTGTTTTTAGTTTTTGCGACGTTAGGATCATCTGGGCCAAGTTTTAATTCGTAGATTTCTAGAGCACGTTGGTAGTAACGTTCGACTTCTTCGTATTTTGCTTGGTTCTGGCACAAAAGAGCCAGGTTGTTGAGTTGTTTTGCGACGTCTGGATGTTCTCTTCCGAGGACCTTCTCACGGATTTCTAAGGCGCGTTTACACAAAGGCTCTGCTTCTTTGTATTTGCCACGTTTACCGTACAGCACTGCTAAATTGTTCAGCGTCGCTGCGACTGCTGGGTGATTTTCTCCAAGTGTCTTCTCACGTATTGCTAACGCGTCATTTAACAAGTTCGCAGCTTCTTTGTATTTGTTCTGGTCCCTATAAACCAGAGCCAAAATATTCAGCATGGTAGCCACGTCTGGGTGGTCATGTCCGCTAGTTTTCTCCAAATCTTCTAAAGCTTGTTTACACAACGGTACGGCAACTTCGTAACGGCCTTGCGAAGCGTATTGAATAACCAAATTGTGTAGTGTACGTAGCCTAGCAGGGATTTCATAGCCAGCATTCACATGAGCAAATTGGCTTGGAGGTGTTTGGTAAACACTTCCGCGATCCTCTTGTTCGTCGTCGGGGAAGAGGTCCACGACAGGGTCGTCTCCGCTCCGTGACGAAGTCGACGTGATGGACCTAGTAGTGCTGTTTCCACCGTGTTCGCCAGTGCGTTGGTCTGAGGAATCATCCCCACCACCGGAAGCGTCTTGGTCGTATTTGCTGATTGATGCTAGGAAGTCGCTATGTTTTTTTTCTTCTTCCAATTGGGCGACCGCTTGTTCTGAAGACTGAAGTTTTTGTTGTGTGTTCGCCAACTCGTCACGTAACCACGCATTTTCTTGGCACAAACGGCGTACTTGCGTGCGCAATTTCTGTTTCTCAGCTTCGACCATTTGAAGGTGTGATGCTAGCGCCACCATGACCTACACTCATAAAATAGTAAACAAATCATTTTCAACACGGATCGATTTGGATAACATGACTCACTTGTGCCTCGCCGAGGCCCAATTCGATCATATCGATTGATTTGCGGACAAGGCCACTTTTCTCTTCAATTACATTTGCCATGTTTGCACGTTCTACGGTTCCCACGGCGACTTCCAGCGAGCTGGTGAGCCCGTGGAGGATGTTGGCGTGTTCATTCTTTAGCGCTTCTAAGCCTTGCACAACTGTCTTCGTATTGGTCACAATTTCTTCTTGCGTTAGTTGGGTCATCTTGCCTATATGCTCAATCTTCTTCCTGCGTATCACATATATACACACATTAAGAGCACGTAAGAAAATTCATGAAGAAAAATATATCTTTCGCTAGTACAATTTGCCGTGAGTATAAAATGTTATAATCTTTTTATTATAATATAAATATATGGCATATAAAATAAAATGGCCACTCTTTACGTGCCCTTTTCTTGGGTTGTATTTCTTTTAACTATAAACAAACAAACACACACAGACATACGCACGAATAAACAAAAGTAGGAAGGGGGTAAATCACGCATACAGTACGCACGTTCGGTCACGCAGTTACACTTACGCACACTTACACTCTGTATGCGTTAATCGCTTTGGACATTTCGCCGGAGTGCCAAGTGCACCGGATCTCATACCGTACCGACGCTGGTTGCACTGGGAAAGACTAGCCTTGCGGGACACGAAGACGCCACGCAACACTCGACGAGACAAGAGATCGATTGCAAGGCGCCGCGACGCCGCATATCGCTGCAATGTTGCCCGCGCAATTTCTAACGAACCCGAGTTTAAATTACTTTGCGCGTTGCGCTGTCACGTCGGACAACGCCCGACCAAGTACGCGTGATTCATACGAATCATTCTCACCCACTTGCGTGAAATTTTTATTAATTTCAAATCAAACCAGAAATTTAAAAGATCAGCCTTGAAAAGCATTTCTACAAATAATGTTGTGGGACCCACCATTTAGGAGATAAGTATAGTTGGAATTCAGGAACATACTTCAAATAAAAGTTGTACGTAGGTATCTCATTAAATTTCAATCAAAAATAATGCTTACTGCCACGAACACGCTTACAATTTCTGTTAAAATATATGGTAAATATATATATATATATATACATATATATACAATAAAAAAAATACTCACGGTGTGCGTTCATCCATATCCTCAACAACCACCATAAGGAACAATCCACTAGCCCGTCTAGAGATTCATTTCCTAAACTAAAAAAAAACACTTCATTTATTACAATGCATTAGAAGACATACAACAAACTAGGTATGCGAAATTTTCAGGATGAGTAAATGCAAAGGAAATTCTAGATATACGTAAAATGGCGAACAATGTTTAACTGAAATACACCTTCTGTAAGCAATCCCGACGCAGATGTGATCCTTCCAAAGTCAACGAATTTAAATCCGTTGGATTTATGATAGCTCGTCTATTGTCCAAAGATTAAACTCGCGATTTCTTAAACAAAAACGTTTTTGACAGCTATCACACAAGAACACTGCCTGGGCCACTTTCAGGTGCTGGTATCTGTTGGTAGATTCCAAAAGTCTTTCAGTCGGCATCCGGTTCTGGTAGATCAATTAGTGCTGGCCTCTGCAGCGATTTATCTGCATTCGGATAGATTTTAGAGATCTATATTCGCACATGGCGGAAACTTCGAAATATCTTATTTTCCAAAGTTAGCATTTGTATTATATAAAATAGTCGCAAATCAAATATAGATCACTATATTTCATTATAAAGATTAATTAAAATATAGTAACTGCTTTTAGACGGAATCATTTTATTTATTCATTTATAACTATAAACAACTTAGAATGCATGTATGATTATAATTATTTATTTATTATGGATGATATGTTTAGCGCACAAACAACAAATGTATTGATAAATAATTTAATTGTATCTTTATTTTTTGTTAGTTTAAAATTACATGGCCACACAACACAAAACTTACACGTATGTTCAATTCAAATATCCCTAACGATAGTTTTGCGTATTTTGAAAATTACAACACTCAAACACATCATCATCATCATCATTACCAAAAGAAATGAGTCTTTGATTGAAAAATGGAGGGAGGAAAACTCAAGACGTCTCTTTTACCTAAATACATACCTATCTACGTGTGTGACATCGAATGACAATTAATAAATTATTAACATACGCGTCTTTTCATTAGTTGTTGTTTCTCCGCGAATATCTTACGAAATAATAACAACATATAAATACATTCTTATTTGTAACTAGCTAACTAACTAACAAACATTAGATTCATTTTGATCGGATGTTAAAGTAAAAGAGAGTTCTGGAGAAACGTCGATTTGTGTTAAGTACTATTTAGTTAATATGGAACTTTTTTTAGTAGGTAGGTAGGTACTAAAAACTGTACACGAAAGCCAAGCCTTTAGATAAAAACGCGCAAGTCTGCGATTGTTGAAAAATTCAATTGTTGTTGCACCGATGATGGATTGGATGGCTGATGGTGCCTGCCTATATTATATAATACCTATATGGTGTTTTCAATGTGTTTTATTAAAATGTGTGTATGGTGTTGATTTTCATTTTATTTTCATTTATTATTATTGAGGGTGCTGTGCACTGTTTAAAAATTGATGCTAATTTACACACCTACACCAATACAGCCATGAAATTTTAATCAAATTACATCGTTTTTAGTGGTAATATATTATATATCCATGTAAATTAACAGCCAATTTCCTCAGTGCAATATCAAGAACAATTTTGTAGAAAAAGCTCAGGACATGCAAATATCATCGACGGATGTTACCAATTCAACTTAACATCTAAACAATTTTAGATTAGAAGTGTTTGCGAGAGAGAGAGAAAGATGTGATGTAAACAGAGTATTTCAACTCTCTCTACAATTATTTTATTTATTTATTTTATTACTTATAAATTACGGTTACACATTTACAATATGGACTCTCGGATATCGACTATCACCATTTTAAAATGTTTTACAAATCTACAAGCATACTTATTTTGTAATCGGCGTAGCAAAATACAAGTCGGTTAGTTAAAACGTTTAAGTGCATTTTTTAATCTAAATCTGTCGCACTGTTTATTAATGAGATGATCAAAAATAACAATAATAATATCAATAGTCGTCTCGCGAGTTATAATTTGTTGGGTTTTTTTTTTAAGTACTTACAATGACACGCTTTTAAGTGTACAAGTGCGCGCACATGTGCTTCTTATTATTTTGTACACTTGTACGAACACCCGAACTAGACAAAAAAGGCGTATCTACACTAATTTATATGTATAAATATAAATATATTGTGTTTATATAATATTATGACACACTTATGCGAAAGAACATAAAACGTAATAATTTATTACATATTCTCTGTATTTTTTTTTTTTTAATTTTATTTTGTTTTTTTTTTCTGGAATGCTATGAACAAGAAAACGGCCAACACATTTTCAAAAAGAGATAATAAATTAAACACAGCTAAACCTCGTCACGTCGCAGAACAGAGCACGGTCGTCTTCATACTTTTCTTTTCTTTTCTTTAAAATCATTTTTAGTATATTTTACATTTAAGCTGCCTACTATTTTATTTATTTATTTATTTAGCTACCACTGTTGTATATAAATATATGTGTGTAATTGGTGTGTTTGTGTGTGAGAGTGTTTGTTTATATTGTCCGTTGCCCGGCGCTCTGTTCAACTGTTTTCTTTCTTGCTGGTACCATGTGCCACCTATAACAATTTAAATAAATATTTTGTACGAATTGATTATTTTTTGTAAAGTGGACTTTTCAAACTAATCAATTGTATTTGGAACATAGTTAAACAAACGATAAGATTATTATCTAAATTATAAATCCAAAAAACAAACATTTAGAAATCTTCTTCAAACAATTAATTATGTCATTTAACTATCAATATTTATGGTTCTTATTTACGTTGCAAAAATGTAATCGTTATCTGTACTGACCTCGTCGCTGAGGCGCCTTCATTACTCCTTCACTTCGAAATACTTGTACGTCGGGTTCTCGTACCCGTTAATCTGCATGTTAGCAACGTGTCTTTCTTCGGGTGTCGCGGCCTGGTCTACCTCGACGAAGCCCTGGCCATGCGGTGAGCGAGCTGATCGTCTGCGCGCTACTGCTACACCAACCACTACGGCAGCCATCAGAGCCATTCCAGCGAACGCGAGGGTAAAATACACGGAGCGACCGCTTCGCTTGCCGTACACTTCGCGTCGCACCGAATACGTGGGCTCGCCGTGACCGATCTCGTGAGTCATGGCGTGTGCTACGCGGACCACTTCTTGTGGGTGAGCTACAGCTGCTGCCGCTACCTTGAAAATTGAAACACAGACATTTTTAAATAAATAACGTATTACTTCAAAGCAGGTTTTTTATAAGCTAACAAACATACTTCTTCAACGGCTTGTTGAACAGCAGCATCGTCTACGGTTGGCTGTTGCTGCTGCCGAGTAACCGTCTGTTGTGGTGACGTCTCCGACGTAGTGGCCGCCACATCTGCTGGTGAGCCCGTCGTCGACGGCAAATAAGACTCGTCCTCCATGTCTTCGGCGTCAAATCGATCAATCTTCTTGCCTAGCGCAGCTTCTACTCTTCGTTTCTCATCTCGGATTTCAGTGCGTTCCCTCTTCCTTTGTTCTTTGCGAGCTCGTTCTTGAACACGTTGACGTTCTCGTTCTGCTTGTCTGCTGGCGACATCAGCTCTGTATTTATCTAAAATCGCAGCCTCTGCTTCTGTAGTCATTGCTAACAATGATCCAGGTGTTTCGTCTTTAGAGCGAAGCGCTTGAACATAATCATCCATTAGTTGACCGATTTTTGTTGTTAGATCTGGGAAGCGGCGCAGCATCTGCAGACTTTGGTTAACGGTGCGGTCAATGTCTGTAAGACGTTCTAGGGTTCTGGGCTGTTCACGTGCGGCAGCGTCTAAACTGCCAGCTAGCAAATGACGGTAGTGTGCGATAGCGTGTGCACGATCTTTGTGTAGCGCACGAAGTAATTTCTGCAGACACTTTTGAACCCGGTGAGTGTTTGGTGGCTGTTCGTTTAACGCTGCCGTATAGCACGTCATGGCTTCCTTCTTGCGTTGGTTGATGTGCGCTAGAACACGCTGTTGGTGCATTGCAGCTAGTTGGTGTTTTTCTGCGTCGCCTTCTTCTTCCAACGCTTGCACTGTTTGCTGGAAACGTTGCGTCATCCGTTGCTTGAAAGCATCTGCCCCACGTGGATCTGAAGCACGCATGTCTTGGTAGCGTTCCTCTAAGTCGGACCAGTCTTTCATTACTCGTGTTACCTAATGAAAAATTCTAATATGTATTATACTATATGTATATTGATTTGAACAGCAATGTGTGTTTTTCATTAACTGATTACCTTCTCGCGATGACTTTCTTCAAGACGCTGCTGTGCTTCTTTATAGCTCTGATGTTCTGTCCGTGGATCAAAATGTGTAAAATATGGATCCGGCGTAGGCGCAATAGTACTAGTCGGAGGTGTTGTACTAATAGTGGTGCCACCACTGGTACCAGAAGAACTAGTGGTACCATAGCCATCTTCATCAGCATCATCATCTACCCCAACTAGAGGGTCGTCTTCATCTGTATCTAAGTCTTCGTCATCTTCCTCCTCGTCGTCATCATCATCGTACTCTGCAGCTACAGCCGCTGCAGCGGCTGCATCATCCCCATCCAGATCTCCTTCGGCATCATCCAGTTCATCACCATCAGCGAGTTCGTCTAAGTCATCGACCTCATCTGATAATGGCACAGCTACAATGGGTTTCTTTGGTTTTAAACTGTCACGAAAGTGTTTCGGACAACACACGAACTCCACGCCTGAGAATAGTGAGATTCCACAGGGTAAGAGCATTGCAAATGAACGTAATTGTAAGCCACGGTCTCTGCAGGCGCCGCCAGCGGTTTCATTCCACCGTCCAAACGTCCAACATTTACTTTGATTATGAATATGATCAAATAAACAGTTTTCAGGAACTAAAAGTGCATCACTTTGGAATGGCCCCTCTAGACAGCGGAAAGGCTTTACCCATCGCGCCGTCCGACATTTGCTGGTACGCGATGCCGCTGTGGATGACCCGGTGACTGTAGGTGCGGTGCCCGCTCGGCACCAGCTACCTACTTTTAGGTAGTGACTGCTCTCGACGATGTTTGTGATATCTCGTTTCGGATAAACTTTTTTGCAGTATTCGAGTATGTCCATTTTGTCACGTAGACACGTCGCTTTCGCAGATAAATCCGTTTGCCATCTTCCTTGTTCCGTCATGTATTGAGGGTGGTAAGCTTCGTGGCCGCCTTGAGCATCGGGGTCACACAATACGGCGACCTGGGGCTCGAAGTGCGACACGGTGCCGCCCACAGTTGTACCTGCAGCCTAAAATTGAGAATAAAAAAAAAATGTTATGCCTGCCGATCGCACACATCACGCATTTAATGGGGCTCGATATTATTACATCGTAAGATAAAATGAATTATGACAAATCCGTTTCGAGATGAAAGGGATTGGGTCGCATGCATATAGGCGACGTAGTAGTGTGTTTTGAATGCCATTGCTGGGTGACGTGTACCAGCAGAGATATCTGTAGGAAAATCGATAGCAGATCAAAGACGTGCAACCGTTTTGCTACACGGCTCATTAGCTAAATGAGATTTGCAATCGAATGACATCGACGAAACAACACACGTGAACGATCAGAGAGATACTCTTCGCCTAGTGCTAGTGGACTGCTGCTGGTTTCTGTTTACATCGGTATTACCTAGACAACCAACTGCATAATCGATACGATATCCCCGGTCTATGATACTATTATACATACATACATACATTTCGTTTATAATACAGAATGTTCTCGATGACTTGCTCTATTTGCGACCCTTATTGTGTCAAAGTTCGTACATGAAGGGATGAGTAAGGATCTATATACATTTATATAAATATTGTTAATATGCCCATCCATTGCGTTTGACTACATTTCATTAGCAAATGTCAGACTATCCACGAAACTTGAATTATTTAAGAATTTAGGCATGTTAGATTCGTGCTCGAATGACCTATTTTGTCCATCTGAGTGACTGCATTATATTAGCGTATTTGAATTCAGAAACAGCAGCCATACTCGTGACGACCATTATAATCATTAGGGGGCGGAAACTGTTTGGTTATTTTATATTCAAAAAAAAAATAAAAATATATATATATATATATATATATATATATATATATATATATATATATATATATATATATATATATGACAGGTGTTTAAAACATACATAATGTAAAAGAACACCATGTTTTTCATATATTTTCTTTTTTTTCCTATGTGGGGCTGAAGTTAATACTTAGTCACCGGAAGTTAAACATGTTCTTTTGAACCACGTGCGTGCGTGCTTCCAAGTCACACCAAACAATAAGGGGAATATAAAAGCGGTTTTATTTTAAAAGAGGGTGCGAGGCGGTACCGTGCCGGGGTCAGAACCGGGTTCCGCAGGGCCACATGCGACGCAAGGTGTTGATCAATATATATGTCGGATTCCCCCTCGACATGACTCACGCATTTACCGTGCAATTCCTCGACGATACGTCGTAAGATTTGGCGCACCCCGTTTATTTTTTTACATGCTTCATCGATGACTCAAAAAACAAAGTGCCCTAATTTTTTTTTAAACTCAAATCGATGCTTTCTAGAATTATAAACATAAATCCCCTATACTGTCTTTTTGTAACAAGTTTTTAGAACTGCGAAAATAAATAATTAGGTAAAATTGGCAAGTATCTATGTATTTAATTCCGGAAAAGGCAAACTAGGTCTCAGATAATAACATTCCATTGTTTTAATAAAAATGGATTCTTGCAAATTGACAACAAGTATCTTGCGAAGAAAATACATCTGGTTTTAGTTTGAGTATCGGAAATGAGAATGAACACAGATCGCGTCTGGGTCTGGGCCATGCCATACGATAGCTGGTGTGTGCGTGTGTGTGTGTGTGTGTGTGTGAAGTATACAAACATTACACTACACACAATACAAAACATACATACATCCCGTCCCGTAGTACACACAGCGCATCAAGCAACTAAGAAACATGTAAAGAATTTTGGTAGGTGTGGGCGACATGTTAAGGACAAAGAAACCAACGCATCTCCGTTGAGTGAGAAATTATATGTATATTACTTTAAAAAGGGGTGGGGTGGTTTGGTGCATTGATAGTTAAATATATTCCGTGTTCACACTGGGGAAAAATCAATGGGGATATGTATAGCCTTGTTCAGAGTGTAGTGCCTGCCGGCCTCTTGGTGAAGTGAAGAACAATTTCAATCGATACAGGAAGCGAATATAAGCATTATATGGACGTTTTTGGTGATGGACTTACCAGCACATGGCTCACTAATATGCCCGTAATACAAATCACATACGTATATGTCGCACAATGCAACATTTTGGTGTTGAAACACCCCGGAACGCACTGCACTGCACAACGACAGTAGTAAATTCCGTTTACTTGGGAGTTGTCAGCCAACAGAGCGAACTGATCACAGCGCCTCCATAACACACACAAAATGTTGTGGCAAAACGTAAACGACACTGCGCGCGCCTCCAATCGCCCTTACCCTTTTCGGATTTAGATTTTTAGCGATAATATTCTTAGGCAAGACGACGCGACGTGTACTATTTGCTACGGACTATGGACATGGAAATATCGCCTTATGCAAATGCGACCCAACACCAAGAAGAAGAAAAGAAAAATAAACCATCACTGGAAAGAGAGAAGGAATTCAATAAAGACTCGTATTAATTAAATTATATAAGAGAGGCCAGTGCAGGAGTACTTCATTTATTAATTTCATCAGGAACTACGTATTCGTCATTCTCCGAGGCAGTTATTCAAATATATATATATTTATATATTATACATATGTATGCAGGAAGTACAAATACAAAAACAAATATGACCTTTAGAGGCAACTTCCAATATGATGCATCATGAAAACATATTAGAGATGATGTATGCTAATAAATGTTTAGTGGAAATATTATATAAAATCAATAAAATTGAAATGTAAAGAATAATGGGATCTGTTTGCCCCACCATCTACAAAACCGGCATTATACTATATGTATGTATGTGTGTGCATCTCATCAGCAACTGTCCACACACGCAAGTGTAAATTTTGTGGTGTATGATGTAATTAAAATATACTAGCAACGGTGCCATGTTCCTCATGTGACTATCCATCAGACGCGGGCAATACGGCCGACCGACGATTCATTTAGGCGTCGGTTGTTGACTCGACGCCGCCACCGCCGCATAATACCGCGTGTGGTCGGCCGTCAAATCGCGAGCACAGGGGGCAAGCGCGAACATCCTGCGATCGATGTTGTCGCTTGGCAACGTGGTCGACACACAGGGTCGGACTTTTAACTGCGACATGGATGGCGCCAACATTTTGCAGATCGATGCCTTCGCGAGTGACGCAATACACTTCAGCAAACTAATGTACCAGAAACAGCATTCTCCTTCATTATTTATAAATAATATATTTATTCATATCATAACGAAAATACTACATTAAAAACATAATAAATTATCCTTAATTATTTCTATCTTTTCTTCCTATTGATCAATATTGAGGCGCACGGGCGCATCCTAGACTTCTTGTCGGGTATCCACATCAAAAACTCCACACATTTTGTTCGCTGGAATTGCCTTATCAATCATTTTCGGATACGGCAACCCCAAATTATTCATAATATCCACAAACTCCGTCAAAGACTTAGTCAATCTTGGATTCAATCTTTGTTCTTCGTCCACACTGGTTGAGGTAAAGCCTTTATAGTCATGCGCAGGGTACAATGTAGTACCAGACGGCATTGTAAAAATCTTCTCATGCACTGATTTATACAACATCAGTGGATCTCCTTCCTGAAAGTCAGTTCTTCCGCAACCTCTTATCAGAAGAGCGTCCCCAGTAAAGGCAACGCCTTGTTCTGGCAAATAATACGTTACACATCCGTTGGTGTGGCCTGGAGTCGCAAGAACTTGCAGCGAGTGCCGTCCGAAATGCACCAAATCGCCATCGGATACGTGGATGTCTGCATTCGCCCCGCTTGCCTGGGAGATGATACTTTTGCAACCTGGAAGGAGCTTCCGTAGTAAGCCCGTGCCCGTAATGTGGTCAGCATGCATATGTGTGTTGAGTACGAACGTGAGGTTCAAACCGAGATCACGCACGAGTCCATGGTCACGTTCAACATGTTCTAGAACTGGGTCTATGAGGACGGCTTCATGGGACTCGCTATCGGCGACTAAATACGTGTAGGTACTGCTCACCGAGTCGAATAACTGCAATCAATCATAACCCAGCCGACAGGGTTTACTACATATACTACTACATACCTATGTATATGTGTGTAAGGTAGAGTATTTGCTCACCTGGCGAAAGAAGAAATCCTTCGTGAACGGAATCAACTGCGGCTTTTCGCCGGACATCATATTTCTGGTATGTACCAAAGAAGAGATTACCCCAGCAGCTAGTCGACTTGTGCTGGATTGCCGAAATACATGTGTGAAAACCTTCAAAGGTATTGCCATAACAACTGCTCAAAACAATAGTTACTATTAGAGCAGAGCAAAATGACTGCTGTCATCATCTGTTACAAGTCATATGTTATGATGCTGATGCAGCACACAAATGATAAACTTTTCTACTTTAATAGTAATCCGTCAGAGCGAGTACTAGACTTGAGTTGTGAGTCGCCTGAACTATATATCTGCAACGCAGTATTGTAACTGAAATTACATAAGCGTCAGGAATCAGGAAAAAGCGTCAGAGTCGCAATTTTGGTAAATGATTCAATCTTTCTAGTAAACGCAAATAAATAATCAACATTCTCCAGTAAATACACATTATTGTTCGATAGATTGTTGAATATTTTCCATGGAAACTTTGAAATTTTTAGTGAAAGCAATAGGCATATTTAAAAATAAAACTAATATACGTATATATATTTATATAATCAATATTTGAAGATTCAGTCTGTGTATTCATTCGCTGCCAAAAGATATGGAAAACAGACATAAAAATTGCTAGTTAGAGAAAACATTTTGATTTCGCGTTACATTCATTTTCTTTTTTTGGTAAGCTTTGTTATGTTGTCGATCTCAAACATTTGCACATATTACGTACGTACATACATACATACACGCTTTATGCCGTAAAATATGGTGGCAGTTGCTAGACAACCCTCTCATGTAATCGCAGTCTCTTTCCTCATTGCGACATGCTTTTTAGCGTTTAACAATTTTGAATATACTGTAACGTATTTCGCACTGTCGCTGTCGTGCAAAGTTCAAACGGCGCTCTCCAGATATGGAAAGACAGGTTTTTGCCAAGCCAAGACCAACCACTGGACGCACACATTCCATTTTGTTATTCTATTTTTTTTTTCATCCAAATCTTTTCAAGAATTAACACAAAGGTGCTGTTTTGTTGTTTCAATTTGTGAGACTCGATTAATTTTGCATGAATAATGGAATATGTATACGAAAACCTTGAGTTGGTAAAAGATGCAAAACAAATATTGTAAAGATAGCAAAAAATATTCTCATGTTATAATGTACGCGCAACTTTAATAAATTGAAGGTTGTTTCAATTAGAAATTTGACTTTATCTATTTTATCAGTGAACCGAGTATTTAATTCACTGATTAATAACTATCAGTATACTCGTATGTACTATATATGTACTTTGATTTATTGTAAGATCAAGGTGTTATAATGTGTGTGTGTGTGTGTGGGGGCATCGTCAGACAAACCATCAGACGAATGCGATTTGCGAACGTATGCATCACAAAGTTTGTGTAGCCAAACTGGATTTCATTAGGACAATGCAAAAATCCCGGGTCTTTGTTAGGCCAAAACAAAGGCAACGGCATTTGAATAGGCCAATCAATAACCTCTGCGAACCGAACCTCCAGGGGATATTTATATAAAATTGATCATTTGGCATCCAGATTATCCTGTGATGTAACTTGAGTGTTGTATGTATGTATATGAGAATGGAATGCAGCCTACACCCACACACCTACAAACATCAACAATGCTCTGAATAGCTAGATAATTTTGTTGCTATTTGCATTTGCACGTGTGTTTGACAATCGTTCAAGGATTGTATGATATGTCGTCACAAATACGGAAAACGCAATAGTACTTGTAGTTAAATGTGACATTTACTCTAGAAACTATAAAGAAATAGCTAGCGGAAGGGGGAGATTTCGGTTTCAGTTGAGTTGCTCCACTTTCTAAGCAAATTGTTGCGGTTGCAACAAACTTTGTTGACACGACTTATAATATAGGTCAGTTTTGGGATATTTCGGGAAACTAAAAAAACTAGAACACCTAACGTAATCAGACTGGACAGTGGACACGGGCTAAAAATACGCAATCAAATCAGATGAGTGTATGTATGTATGTATGTAAATATATTTGGTAACTTTCGGGATGGTGTGAGTGTGTTCTATTTATTTCCTTGTTGTTCCGAATATTGCGATTCAAGGTCGGAACGTAATGTGCCAATGTGCGTATTTCAGTATATACACACACGCAACACGTGCACATGCAATGTTGCTAAAATACTAATGGATGATACATACATAAAACAATAGTGTTTATCATCGATATAAATAACAATTACACTAATAGTAGAAATAAAATTGCATTAACTTCGGCTATGGTGTCGCAGGAAACGCTAAGCGTCGTTGTTTGGCGGAAAATTTCAAGGGGGTTGAGTGATGTTTTATTATCTACTCAGTACTCAACCCTTTAGTTGCATTTGAGCGAAAGGAGGTAGCATCAGCTGTGACAATTTCTGGCGGTCGCAACCAAGAGGGGATACCCAGCAGTAGCAGTAGCAGGAGCAGAGCAGCTGATCGAAGCAAAACAAGCCGAACCGAACACAGTACAGTGCTTGTGCGGGAATCGTTGTGATCACAACTGAATATACTACGTATGATACACGCATTATATATTGACTTGACGCATTTACAATTCTAATTCAAGTGGGTTCAACGATTGCTAATTGATCGTTACAAAAGTCATTTTCAAATTCCATTGTCGTTTTCTGATGACAAACACTGGCAGAAAGGTATTTTTCACCTGTATCGATGTTGTGTGATCCTTTGTTCTGACGCCTCGTACTTTTCCGTATCGCGTCGGTTTGTTATGTAAACATTAAACAGGTGATTGGAGTAATAAATCTCTCTCATTATAGAGTTACGCAAAAAATAAATAAAACAACCAACAACTATGTAATTAAATTAAATTCATAAAGTACATATGTACATATTTAAATAAATATTCAATTGCTTTAATAATTGAAAATACACTTTGCCTCTTTATATAAACAAGAAGCAGTATCACCTTGGCATGGCGCTCGATTCGTTTTGTAACAAAGAAAGCATAGGTAAAAAACGCGCAACCAAATTGCGGTTTGATTAAAAATAATCGGAGCGCGCCAAAAATACCGCGCTATGCGTTTATGAGTAGGTATTTTGTAACACCATGACCCTAGTTTGTGAAAATATCGGAATATAAATAATAGAAAGCCTTTGTACTGTACAGTAGTGTTGATTGCATCATTAATATCCGTTGTATGGCTACGATTGTTAAATGAAATCCGGGAGACCATTCTCTAACTCTGAACAAGGACACACATCCATACCATAATATCATTGCGATATTATTATTGAATTTACTATAACTTTTATATGAATATGTATAGGTGCTACATAGAAACAAGAACACAAAATGCCTTCATTACTTGAAGCGATCGAACATAAATATGGCGGTGATTTCTCTGACGAGGACGACGACGATAACGACACCATCCACGTCGCGATATTCGTCCCCCGGCGTCCTCCACGTACGTGCGTTCCATCACTACTCGTCCTAAACAACTGCGACATTGCCACAGCCGGCGAACACACTGAATTGATAGATAAATGTGCATGCGTTGAGGAACTTGACTTGGCCGCCAATAAACTCAGCGAGTGGCTTGAAGTCCTGACGATTCTTCAACAAATGCCTCGTTTGCGTTTCGTTAACTTGAGTTTTAACAGATTATCGACGCCGTTAGAACGCGGACTGACACCCGAGCATAAATGGGACCAATTGGGCAATTTGGTACTGAATGCCACGCATGTTGGCTGGCCCAGTGTTAGAAAACTTCTTGCCGCCTTGCCCGGATTAGAAGAGTTACATTTGAGTATGAACGGTTATGAGCATGTAGAATTACAGGATGACGATAAACATGAAGGAGTTCGGCGGTTACATTTCACTGGGAATCCGGTTTCGAGTTGGTCGGAAGTTTGTAAATTGGGCAACACATTTTCCAGCTTGGAAAGTCTTGTGTTGGCCAACTGTCCCATACGTGAATTGGACGTTGACTCTGAAGTTGATGCCCACCAACATTTCAACAGTTTGCGTTTGCTAAATATGAACGGGACGTTGCTGTCACGTTGGGAGGACATAGAACGTCTAGCTCGGTTCCCTACTCTAAAATCTTTACGTTGTCAAGGCTGCACCTTATGGGAAAGCCATGAATACACCGAGCACGAACGTCGTCAATTGCTAATAGCGCGTTTGCCAAACGTAGAGATGCTAAACGGTGGCGGTATCATAGAACCGCAAGAACGCGAAGACGCGGAGCGTACTTTTATTCGCTATTACATGGACAGACCGGAGTCAGATCGTCCGGAACGGTACGCGGAATTAATTGCAGTCCATGGGAAATTGGACCCTTTAGTCAATATTGACCTACGGCCTGAGAAACGTGTCAAAGTCACATTCACTTGTGGTAATAACAGAGAGTCTCGTTCGGTGGATGTATACAGAAGTGTAAATGATTTGAAACAGAAATTGGAAGGGTTCGCCGGCTTCGCCGCCAGTAGAATGCGTTTGTTTTACGTGGATCAGGAAATGCGCGATATTCAAGGGCCCGAAGAGATGAAATATCCCCATAAGCAGTTGTATAGTTACAATATTCAATCGGGCGACGAGATAATCGTAGACTGCAAGCAGAAAACTAATGAAAAATTGTCTCCGAAACACTAAACATTCATTAATACCTCTATTACGCATACATTGTGATAATTAACAATATAGTTAATTTATTAAATATATTATCAGATATATTTACCCAATATTTGGGTGAGATTGGTGCGCGACGAAGTCGCAAGTTTACTTGTAGTATTATTATATATGTGTAAGAAAGGAATAAAGCCATATTTTTAGTAAACTCTTGTAATACATTTTATGTCATTCGGATTTATACTTAATAAAAATATCATACAGATCGGTTTTTAAATTATTTTCATTCAATTCTTTTAATAATATATGCTCAGATTGCATAAGGTATTTAATTTATTATAAATTACACTAATGTTCTAAAGGGCAAATTAAATTTTAGGCCCATTTCATATTCATTTTAAACATTACTAATAATAGGTTTTGAACAACTATGTTTACTGATGACTTTTAACAATGTTTAGTTGATTTTATTTTTAACTAACCCGATGTCTTAAAATAAATATATTTATCCCAAATGATTACTTAATAAACTGGTGCAGCATGTATAGAATCGTTATAAATAAGTAAAATGCTCACATTTAAATGTCCAATTTTATTCAAATAAACAATGAAGTTTATACCGAAACAATTTGATTTTGCACGTGTATGTGTAATACTTTATTATAAATTGGAACAAATAAATAAGTATTATTTAATGGAATGTCTTTCTTTAGTGATACAAAAAATCGCCATCGCCATCGCCGCACAATGCATCCACTCGTCTAACTTACAAAACAAAGAATGATTCTCCTTACAGCAGATACCTAAAAATGTATTTTCTTTTAATTATTCTGACTATTTCATACATTTGTGTTTACAGTTCACGAACTGGTCAGAATCACAGATGACTTAAATTAATTCAAAATAAATAATTACAACATATAGTATGCATATAGAAAATAGAACCCAATATACACAAACACATGAAATAATATAATTCAACTAATGTCCGTTGTTGCCACACCCTGTATGTAATAAAGTCCTGTTATTTCATCATACTAATAATAATAACGCAGGCGTCTTTATAACTCTGTATGTTCATCTTCTTCGCTTGTCGGAGTTGGATCCACCTCAACTTCTTCGTCTTCTTCATTGGCTTCTGGTGTTTCAATCACTGGTGCTTCTTTCTGGTCACTTTTCTTGTCTTTCGGCGCTGGTTCTTCCTTAACCGGAATTTCAATCTTCTTGGGTCTCCAAATCTTCAATTTATTTACAAGATATTTGACTTCTCTGTCTAGTAACGCCATTTTCTCCGAAATCATTTTTACAGTCAGTACCACTGGTTCATATTTCTTTAATTTCTTTTGTTCTTCCATTGATTTCTGTTTCCAGTCCGTTGTTTCTTTAATTACTTTACTTAACGTTTCTATTTCAACTTCCGTGAATACGTCTTTCTCCGGGTTTGTATTTTTAGTCAGATTCTTCGCGGATGTTAGGAAACCAGTCGCGCCGGTTAGCATTTGATCTAATGCTTTCAGAGCTTCAGGACGCTCTTTATGTTCGAATACTCGTGAGTAGAGATCACGCGTAAGCAAGCCCAGTTCTGAGATTTTTTTCTCGTATGTTGTGGCGTCTGCTTCGAAACCATCTTCGTATAGCCACTCAGATACCTGGGTACAAGTCGTGCGTATTTTTTCAATCTCTGGGGCTTCGCCCGCCTTCGCATATTCTGGAGTGCCCAGTTTTTGTAATGCGTCAATTACAAAGCTTTCCAGGTTGTTCAATGCAGTTTCGCGACGTGTTCTGGCCCTGTCCACTTCGTTCAGTACTTCCAGCTTATCAACAGCCTGGTCCAACTGTTTCGAGGTCATCGGTTGGATTGAAAGTATTTTTTCTTTGCCTGTTAAAGGCTCTTTAACAACCACTAATTTGGGTTTCGAGTCTTCTTTTTTGGTAGTTGAATTTTTCGTTTCCGACGCATTCGCTGTTGCTTCCTCTGTTTTGTTTTTCATTTCGCCATCTTTTTCTTCTTGCGTGTCTTCGGGCTTCGCGTCTGGATCCGGTATATCGGAACCACTGCCACTTGTAAACAACTTGCTTATTGTATTTCCTAGTTTGAACAGAGGGCTCTCTTCTTCTTGGTCTTCTTGATCAGCTGAGACGGTTTTCTCAAAGACGAATTCAACTCCAGCGAGTGTTAAGATACCGGATTCGTCCATAGAGAAATGCGTTTTGATACCTTTCGAGTCAACATTGTCACCTTGGTTTTTACTCAATGCGTCTTGGACTCCTTCCAAACTAACAGTGCTTAGATTCTGTGAACCAATATTGGAGATTTCTTCAATTGGCAAATAATCTAGATCCGCGTAGTTGACGTTAAAGTTGAAATCAGTTGTATGGCGATTGAATGTGATGATTTTCTTTTGCGGGTAAGGATTCATCAAACCGAACAGCGTTCGCTTGACCTGTTTGGTGCTAGAGCTGTCCGTATCCAAACGTTCGAAGACTACTTGTATGGGAAATAGTACAGCGTCCTTGGTAATGATTTTCTTGACTTTGAATCCAGTGGAGAGATCAGCGGCTTTGTAGACGGCGCCCATCGTTGCGGCTTCGTCTGTGTTTAAGTTTTTGGCGAGTTCCATACCAACAACTTTCTGGAGTTCATCTTGGATACGCGGCAGTCTGGTACCGGCGCCTACCAATACAACTTGACTGATTACGTCCATCGTTAGATGGGCCGTCCTGAGGGCTTGTTCGATAGGGGCTCCCACTTTGACGAAAATATCTTCGCATAGTTCTTCCAGTTGTTCGCGATTCACTTGCATTCTGTAGTCCTGTTCGTCAATAAGCCCTTCAACTTGCGCTACGTGTTCTATATTCGCGGATAAAACGTTCTTCAAGCGTCCAGCTTCTTTGAATAGCTTCGCCATGGACCGAGGGCTCTTGAAGATGTCATTGGACGTCTTTTTCATTTCGTTAAATTTCGTAGCTAAGAAATCTCGTAGGCGAAGTTGTACTTCTAGGCCTCCGAGTGTTCTATCGTATCCTACTCCTAGTATACTTATTTGCGGATTTGTTTCGACGATGCCTCGCTCCTTCGTTTTGGTATTCTGGTAACTTACAATGGTTGCAGTGGTTTTCGAAGCGCCCATGTCGTAAAACATTACGTACTGTGAGGTTTCATTGAAGTCTTTTCGGCGGAAAATGCCATAATTCAGTGCAACGGCAGTGTAGTCGTTCATCAGCTGTAGCACTTTCAAGCCAGCTAAATGAGCTGCTTGTAACATAGCTTTCCGTTCGGCTTGATTGAAAAAGCCAGGAACCGTCAGAACACACTCGTTTATAGGCTGCAAAGCAGATACCTCAGCAAACTCCCGAGCACGATGCAACAATTGCGCGATCAGCTCTTCAGGACTGTAGAAAACGTCCACGGCATGTTTAAATAAAATCGTGCCTCGCTCTGGATCTTCCACTATCTGGTATTGTGGAAACCGTTTCTGGTACAATTTTACTATCGGATGGTTGATGTCTTTCGCTAAAAGGTCCAGTAAATAACCGTAGCTGTTCTGCGGGAAGCGGAGCCCGATGGTTTGAGCGTCTTCGCCGAAAGTGCGCACGCTATCACGGTATGCAACCAAAGCAGGTGTTTTCCGTTTAGATTCTTTGTTTAAAACAATCTCCATTGGAACGCCGGGAGACACGATTCCAATTTTCATCCATTCGGAGCCGAGGTCGATGGACATGACTGCGATTGCGTCTACGGACCTCCATATGGACGCCAGTGCCATACACAATGTAAAAAGTAGTCGCAACGGTGCCATAACTGAAATTAATTATATATGTATGTGTTACATACGCCACG